>DWJZ01000977.1:0-26436 GCA_018249125.1 Asbolis capucinus | reverse complement strand
TAGGCACATAAATATGATTGAATTCAAATCATTTATTTTATTGTAAATGATGATCATAATGAGATTCAAGAAATTTGCTAAGAAACTTAAATACATACATGACATTTAAATAATAATAACAAAAAAATCAGCAACCAGTCCCAGGATGATGCACCGTGAAGTCAGATAATATGTAACAATCATAGGTTTCGAAAAGAGGAGATCTTCCACCAAGCGAGGTGTGATACCGGCCTTGTTTCAACTGTTCATGTTTGAAAATTATATAGGTATATGCTGGCTTATTGGTCTAGTGGTTAGTGAATCTAACTGCTGGGCCGGTGGTTGATCCTCACCCTGAACAAACTTATCTGCGATAAGCAGGAGTATTTGTTTGGATCTGGGTGTAATAAAAATATCTATAAATAAGTATTTAAGTATATTTATCAGTTGATCACCATAGTACAAGCAAAATGCTTAATTTGTTTGTGTAGTCCTTACATATATTTTTTTATTAATATGGATTATTGTTACAGATATCTACATAGACACATGTGGGCACGCCTTCACGTACCCCATTTTCCGGTACCTAGCCGCGTGCCCAGTGGGCTGCTACACCCACTACCCCATCATCACAGCGGCCATGATGCGGAGGGTGAAGCACCGCATCGTCGCCTACAACAACTCCAGCATTATCGCCAGGAATCGACTTTTCACTTGGTGCAAGCTGCTCTATTACAAGCTCTTTGGATGGGTATAGTAACAACTACATATTATTATGTTAAACTTTAAAAACTATTGATTTCATAGGGTTTCGTGGTATCAAATTTGTTTTTTTGTACTACAAAAACTTCACAGTCCATCCATTCATCTACGAGAAGGCCCTTAAACATAATGAACTCTTTTTATAAAACAAATATATGAAGTAGGTATGGGATTGCACACACATGGAATATGTTTTTTGTAGTACCTAAATATTTCCGTACGCCATGGAACTCTTTCTTTGCGACTGCTCATAGCACTTGACGGATATTCCAATGGGTCAAAGTTTTGTAAAAACGCTTTGTCATTGAGGTAAAGCGAATGGTGAAAGCAACATAATATAACTCCTCAACACAGTTACAACACGATCTAAAAGAAACCAAAACAAATGTATGTTGGCTGGAGAGCAAGTTCCTCTTTCTTGGTCGATAACCCATCTAACGTAGCGGTCACTTACCATGGCGTGGGGTGTCCACTCGGTTGTCGGCCATTATCATAAAAAATACATGTTTCTATAGCTATCACTGTTGTGTAAAGAGTGTCATGATGGTCTGGTATAGGTGTACGGCGTGGTGGGGAGGTGTGCGCAAGTGGTGATGGTGAACGGCTCATGGACCGAGGAGCACATCGCCGAGCTGTGGCGCGCGGCACACAGCACGCACAAGGTCTTCCCGCCCTGCGAGGTAAGACCACACCGTAACTACACTACACCACACCATCACTACACAACATCATCACTACACCACTTCATCACTATATCACACCATTACTACACCACATTACACTCGCCGCTAACCGTTACATTACTTATTACTTACTTTGACTTGCGTTTTTGTCAAGTAGTTAGAGAACCCAGCTGGTTATAGACGGAATAGCTACAAACACAAGTTGTTATGATAATTACAGAAAGGACCATTGTAATGGATAGAGAGAGAGGACAAAGAGTTTGAGATCGATTTATCCAAGCCTCTAATCACAACGAATAAAACACGAGGAAAACTAAAATTATCAACAGTCAAATTATTCTCACTGCGGTTTCAATCCTTTAATGACCAAATACTGGACACAGGATTCTCCTCATGAGTAAGGAGGCCTAAAGCGTAGTTCACTCCTGCACCAATGTAGATACATAGTGATCTCTTGAATTCCTTTTCCTAAATAATCGTTTGTGTTCCCGGTTATAGGTGTCAGAGCTGAAAAAGCTGCGGTCTTTGGTTCGGGAGTCTGACCCGATTCGAATCCTGTCAGTGGCACAGTTCCGACCGGAGAAGAACCATCCGCTGATGCTGCAGGCGCTGTACGAACTGAGGAACCTGCTCGTCAAGAATGAGATCCTCTGGAATAAGGTCAGTCGACTGTGGAGCTGTTTAACGCAGTGGTAGGTTCAGAGATTTGTGTTTTGAGTTAAAATTACGTGGTGAAGATTTTTGGGCGATTTCAGGATAGCTTTGACGTGATTCGAGTCCCTTAGTCTGGATTCCTAAAGGACTAATGTCAGGTCAGGTTAGGTTACCCTTAGCTTTAGAAAGATTCTTCGATGATGCTTTTCGTCACTTAACCGGCAACACGTCGGTGATTCCCTTAGTGTTGTTAAAGTTCTTGATTATCACCATCTGGTGGGTGGTCTGCTCTTTTAGCGACTGTTCGATAAAATTCTATTTAATGTAAGGGTTGGTGATTATCTCCAGATCCAGCTGGTGCTGGTGGGGTCGTGCCGCAACGAGGAGGACCGCGAGCGAGTGCGGCACCTGCGTGACCTGGCCAAGCACCTGGCGCTGGAGGACCACGTGCGCTTCGAGCTGGATGTGCCTTTCACCCGCCTGCTGCAGCTCTACCAGACCAGCACCGTCGCACTGCACGCCATGTGGAACGAGCACTTTGGCATCAGTCAGTATATACATACACACACACAAAACACAAACACAGAGAGAGAGAGAGAAATGCACGTACCACATACCCACAAAAGGATGACATCCTGCACTTTCAAGATCTTTTGCGTTGTGCAATATTCATTGATGATTGTATACCTCCATTTATTATGCTAAGTAATATTTTTGAACGATCCGTAATTCTTCTGAAAGCATAATTTGAAATTAACTTGACTTTACAAATTGAAATCAATGGATATATTAATATTGGTACAAAACTGCTTAATTGTGTCAAATATCGCTTGAAGAACACCAATCTTTGAGAAATGAAACAAGAAATCTAATAGAACTACTTGACAAAACTGTGCCACCGTCATCTACTTACAAAGTTTTAGGATTGAGAAAAACGGACTCTAATAACATATTTATGTACACGGTGTATAGGTGTGGTGGAGTGCATGGCGGCGGGCCTGGTGACGGTGGCGCACCGTTCGGGCGGCCCGCTCGCGGACATCGTGCACACGGAGCCGCCTGCGCGCTCCGGCTGGCTGGCCGCTGAGCCCGTGCAGTACGCGCGCGCGCTGCTCGAGGCCATCGCACTACAGCCCGATGAGCGGCGGCGGCTCGTTGAAGCTGCACGGTCTGTACCACCGCCACCACTCACTACCTTCACTCGTTACTAAGAGAACATCGCCGTCAATACCAACCCCCATCTCATTCTGACCAGAGTGACCCATGACTGACGACTACTGCTTAGTGACGATTAATGGTTCACATATAACGTATATCGTTAATATTAAACTAATCTTTACATGAGACAGTTTTCATGGTTAGCCACCCGCTTCTTGCTCGAGTTAAAAACAGCTGAAGGCCAAGAAATAATTCCTTTTGAAAGTCCATATGCCTGCGATTTAGACAGTAGTTATTAGTAGGAAATGCCTGCAATTTAGACAGTAGTTATTAGTAGGAAAGACGACCGCTGGTTACAATATGTCGATAAGGGTCGTGGAATCACGTGGTCTACTTTGAAACGACACAACAATTTCTAGCTTCACATTTCTTCCGTGTTTTTTCAGTATGACTGTTGAAGGTAATAAATATGATGTTTATTGCAGAGCTTCTGTGGACCGCTTCTCACAATCAGAGTTCGAGAAGGCATTCTTGAGAGCAGTGGAACCACTGATGGAGATCCAGTGACCATCCATCTAGTTGACAGTAGTAATATTGATATGTTGTATAATAGGTTAACGGCTAAGCACACTGTTAGGTTATTCCATTAAAAGTTTTACCAAAGTGTTATGCAAGTTTCTTTAAACAAAACACATTTTATTACAACGTAAAATAAAATTATATTATATACATACAAAAAACATCTTAAGATAATATCGCAAGCTTTCAGTAACACTAGCGATAGAGTATGATAAATATTTTATTTGCGTTGATATAATAAAAAAAATCAATCGCGTCTTATAAGATATGGAGGCGTTACTCAGTTTGTGTGGGAATGTCGTATGGGTCTACGTGGAGCGACCTACTCGGTCCCGCGGGATCAGCCGGAGCTCGGAGCCATGCTTCAGGAACACATTGCCTGAAATGATATAAACAAAAAACTATATAATTCACCATAACAATGAACAGCTTACATACCAAACAGTACGGCAAACCCGTCACAGCTATTATAAAGCCATATTAAAAACAGGATTTATTAAAATATTTAAGAACAAGATAACGTAGTATCCGGTAATGCGTGTCATAAAAATGTATTATTATCAGCTTTAAAAAAAACTTCAGCTCCATAGTGTAAGAGGAAATGGGTCTAACTAAGCATGCAAGGTTTGACCCGAACACTTTATATACTAACATCCAAATATACGCCGAAAATTAAATTAAATCTTATAATTAATAACATTCCATCGTATGAGCTGCCTAGCTATTATTTCTAACCATAGTACCCACCAGCGGTCTGTTGCGGGTTGATGCCGATGCCGTCGTCGGTGATGATGGCGCTGGTGGCGGGCTCCACGCGGAACTCCTCGGCTGCGAATTTCAGCACCGCCGTGAACGGAGTCGCCTCGGGCACGCTCAGACTGAACACAAATACAGAACAATTAATTGCACACACAAACTAATTTTTTTAATAAATAGGTCAATTGTCAGCATTAAGTATAATGGAGAACAAATTGCAAATAACGATCATGAGTAGTTCTTTTAAAAAAGGCCCTCCATAATAACTGTTTTAATAGGATTCTAATTAGGCTTGGAAAAAGGTAATAAATAAATGATCCTATATTTTTTAAGTTAATGCAGTATTCAAGGGTTTTTCCATTTACATGTATGGGGTAGGGTAGTAACTGTATGGGGGATATGAGATGCTGAAAGAATGGTTTATACTTCCATGGTAGAAAGACGAGGATTCATCAAAATGTTCCGCACTGCATTCAGTTCCGATCAGACTAATAATAAACCTTTGAAATACAGGTAATTTTTCTTGTTATAAAGAGTACCGATAGCTCTTTCTTCCGGCTTACACTTGCATACATAGTCCTATGTTTGAATTCATTTATGAAACTGATGACAAATAGGTATTGTCTATTGAGTCTTTGGGATTAAAGAATTTTAAAAGAATTCTTTATATACATTTTTTAATATTTTTTTACTAGTTCATGTAGGGACTTGTATTGTTTAATTTTGACTTTCGTTAAGTAAGCTATTGGTCCCTAAGACGAAATGAATGCTTTTCATTTAATTTCAAATGTAAATGTGTTTTCAAAAATCTTGTTTTATTCGTAATTATTGCTCCTTTGTGTGATTGCATTAATTTATCTTTATTTAAAAATAAATTTTAAGTGTTTCATAACTTATATATAGCACACATAAATGTACATAAATATTGTACATAGTAAAATAATAACAAAATAATTATAAAAACATATGATATTCTAGATTAAAAACTTTGGTCAACAACATTTTGAAATGTAGTAAATAGTTGTAATAATATACAACAATTAAATGATATGGTATAGATGCAACATTTGCCCTACATAAAATTATGCATATGTAAGCATTATCTAACAATTTATTTGATACAATCAAGTTAAAATTTTTAGAATCTGTACAACGTAAGACAGATTAGTTTTCTTTCTTTGCTTGAAACAAATAAAAATTACTTTAAAGGCTGTATCAAAAATATGTATTGACTAATAGGTTTGTAGTAGCACTAAATAAGTGTTGCTGCACTCAGTCAACCTACATAAATGCGATTGCGACAATATAAAATGCACGCATTATTATGTAATATATAGCATAATATTTTTACTATTAGTAAAGGGGATGAAATCAAATCTTGTCCGCATCATTTCTGTGTTTCCTCATACTCACCATCGTAACTTTTCACATGTTGCTTGGTCACACTGAAAACGCACACCATCATACCAAGTGACCACAACAGGTTCAATAATCAGGCTACCTAATATTTCAATGTCTCATTAAATTAGTATTATAGTAAAAATAAAATTGAGTACAAAATTTATACTTAATATGCTATAAAATTCTTTTTATCAACTTAACATTAAATTAAATCTGATTACTATTGCTATGCAAGTAATTTAAATAACATAGTTGATAAAATTTCATTTTGAGAAATCGTATTCCAGATTGATTGCAATTGTGAATCTGTTATTGGTATATAACAAAAGTCATAGTGCAAATTATCCTTTATCTGCTTGCGCTTATAAATTAGAGCTTCAAATATCATGTTGGCAATTGCTTCATATTTCAAACACATCTCAACTAGAATTTCTCTGTCTACATTGAAAAGTAGTTCCCAGAATTTTGTGGCTGAAATATCTTGACAATTCATTAAATCACTAAATCCAGCAATGATTTTCTTTCTAATCCTACACATGTCTTCTGGTGTGAAGTTTGATAAATTATCTTTCACTAAACATAACACTAAAGTATCCATAATTTCTTGAGAGGTATCCTTTAATATGTCATTAAAATTTTTGTCTTCACATTCCAATATCGCAAATAAATGGAGAGAGTATAATATTTCTTTCACCTTATGCTCTGGTAACACTATTGACATGTTACTCAAAAGTGTTTCCTTGGAAGCCGCTTCCACCATCAAGTCAGACAGGGCTTCAACCAGCTTGTCTTTTGAATAAATCTCTTTAAATCTTTTAAATGCAATATCTATATAACTTACATGAGCATCTGAATTTAAGATTTTTCTCAAAATAAATTTTGGTGGATCGGTCAACCAGTTTTGTAAGAAAGGGGTAATACAGTTTTGTTCAGAAACTACTAAATTTATAAACTCATTTAGACAATTTTTTTCTGAATCCATTTTCTTTACAGCTAATTCAACATGGTGAGCTGCATCAAGTGCTCTTATGATGTCTTCTGGTATTGTTTCATTATTGGGCCACTCGGCATGTAAGCACAAGCTATGAAATTCTCTGAATATTTGAACAAACTCCATAACAGCCGATGTCATTATAATAACTGTGATGTAACTTCAACATAGAAATCGCAGCATCAGCATCTGTCACCAAAAAAATTTCCCGTGAATATAACTATCAGTCCCGAATATAATTTGATATATTATAATATTGATATTACTGTCAATATTCAATGCCTGCTACCTTGAAGTTACACACGTCGAGATAAAACGATATGTTATGTATTACTTACACTTTAAACGGAAGCTTAGGATCAGATGTCAGGGTGATTTTGAAAGTAACTTTGGACCTGGAATGAACGAAAAACAGGTTATATTGTAGGATCTTTATTTCAGGAACACATATTTCACAGCGAATAAAAGGAGGAGACTTACATTGTTAAATGATTTGAGACCTCTTTAAAATATGACCAATCTGGTAATATCCAACCTATTTTGTTTCTTTTCTTATTACCTTTTTAGGTTGGAATTGAAATTGTGCTTAACTTGGTTGGAAAGTTGTTGAATCTTCAATACAATACAACCTTAAAATTGATTTGACGTCAGTGACGTCCACACAGATTGATGATGACGTCTGACCACAGAATACTATGCTCCATCTGACGTACCGAGTATTCCGTCGTAGACGGAGTAGATATTACTAGTCCGATTTTTGACAATTACACTTATTCTGACGTTTTGTGTTAAGCTACAGTAACAAACAATATGGGAATGCAGTTCCACATTGGAAAACTAACAAGCCCCTCGGTTATGGACATCGACCAATACGTGTTCGATCGTTAAGGAATTATGATATATATAGTATATGCTAGGGCTGGGGTTGCCAAAGAGTGCGTCACGGTACCCTGGTGCGCCTATCGTTTTCATTATTCGAATCCATCGTTTATCATTATTCGAAACCACATAATATATATTAGCGGGTATTTTATTTTTGTTTTTCTAAGTCTTTCTTAATGTTTTCTGCCTCAAGTCTTTTCGAATTAAAAGTCAATATTATGTCGTGGATGTTTTAATTTTTGTACCAATTTTCCAAACCAAATAACTACTATTATTATAGGTACCTATTTCTTTCGACTATGTCTTTTTCAAATAGCTAGCTAGGGCAGGGCGCCGTGACAAAATTCTTGTAACTATACCGCGACGTATAAAAGATTAGGAACTCCTATACTAGGGTATTATGCCAGACTATAATTTCTCCCTGTACTAAAATTCAGTCAGTGCAGTTCAGTATTTTTTTTGTGAAAAAGTAACAAACACCCATCTATCCTCACAAACTTTCGCATTTATAATTATTCCTGGGATCCACAGAGCATAATACGATATAATCGCAGAATACCAACATTAGTATAGTAATAAATTATAATAGGATTGCAACACAACTTAGTAATTAATTATCTAATCAATAAATGAACTTGGTAAAGGTTTAGAAACAGGGCAGCTTGGTTGGGGATAGGGGAGTATGGGGAAGGGTAGAATGAAAAGTGCTAATCCATCCAGCTTGTTCGCCAAAACAACGAGTTTATTATTGTTATTGTCATTATTACATGATCTTGTTTATATGGTAGCTTTTGTATGTGAAATGTAAAATAAATTTATTTCACTGCTATGGAAGTGATAACTGGATAAATCAAAATAAGTTGTACCTCCCAGATATTTCAATAAGGTACCTCCCAGATAAACACCCACACACATAGTTTAATTGTTTTGGGAACATCAACCATATGGCTAGAAGACAGTAAATTTTACCAGAAGTGAAAACACTCCACATAAAGCATGGGTTTAGAATTAAAAAAAGACGTATCAATAGCCATTTATTTAACATTACAATCATATATATACTTATATTTTTATCATATTTATGATATAAAATTGACATTTATATTATTTATTTGCCATTCTTCATCTGTTCGAATTATACTTTAGTTTTCAATGACCACCTGCATGCTCCGGAGCCGATACAACAAACGGGTTACATTTTTAAATATTTAGATATTTTTCCTAATTTTAACAATGAGATCTAACTTTATTACTTTATAATTAAATATTATTTATTAAATAAATAAATTCATACATTCATCAATTAAATAATAGAAGTTTAATCTTCTACTACTGAAAAATGTCATGTTTTGATTGTTAATAATTTTATACAAGAACAACGCCCGCATCAGTTTTAACATCTACAGGAATGTTTTCATAAATACCCTAAAGATATATTTTAATGTTACTATCAATTACTATCAAAAGAAGGATTTCTCAAGCCAGCGGACTTTTTAAAGTGTACCGCGAACAGATCGAGCGCACGGTAAATGACGTCCTCGTTGATCGACTCGTGGCTGAAGCTGGCCACAGTACTGGCCACTGCTCCCGTTACCGCTTCCTCGCCGAATATGTATATACCTGAAAAGAAATCTTGTTTTTTAAGATTATTAAAGTCCAATGCGATAATTGAATTTACTAATTGAAGTATAACAATATATTTCTTACATATAATAAGTTAAAGCTTGACTACAACCCCACCTGATGGTAAGTGGCGATGTAGACCTAGATGGTAATGCGCATTTACTCAGGAGAAATCTAAATTGTACAAAATAAATATTATAAGGTAATACAAAATCAGGTGTTATTATCAGCTAGCCATATAATTTTTACTATAACAAAGGTCCGTCGAAAGTGTGAAGCTCGTCGCACCTGTAGGATATATTTGGTGGTAATTTGATGTAGCCGCATTGCTGCAGATGATGTAAATTGTTTGTTAAAATTTAGCATTTAGTTAAATCGAACTTTCTAGTTGGTATATTTTCTATAGTTATTAAGGTCTGTATTATCTCTAGGTTTACAAATTGATATAACTGTTTGAGGCTAAGTTGAGCGAGTTTGTTAAATTTAAACGAATATTTGGAAAGATATTTTTAACGCATTTCATGATATGATATTAATTCGCCTGCTAATACTTCGTGCTTTGTTATATGTTTCGGTACTGATAAGCTTGAAAAAATAAATTATTAACTATATAGCGATAGTGTGCTACGTGTGTGTGATAGGGTACTTATTATATATTATTACTGTTATCAATGGGACTAGAGGCCCACCCGGTATTTTATCCAGCAACAGCCTGCAGGTGTCCTCAGGACGAAACTCTCTGGGCGCGCTGTGGTGCAGGGCGGGTGGATCCTGGGCAGACATCTTCTGGAAGAGCACGAAGACCTGCGCGCGCAGCCAGCCCGCCAGTTCCTCTAGCCACGCCGATATTAGCGATTCTCCTAGCTCTACGGACCACCAGGCATCATTACATTCCTTCGATATGCTACAAGAGTATTATGATATGAGGTACTTTAAAAACGACATATTGTATTAAAAATGCTGTTATATTGGTAAAACAATATGACACTCCTTCGTATAAATTATATTTGGATACTTAAATTTAATGTTTAAAGCAACTCCTCTTTCTCATATTCTATTGAACTTGTATAGTCCGTTATATTCAGTGTTACGCCAATCGATGTTTTACCATGATTATTAACGATAAATTTTAAGTTAAAGTACAATATTAAGAAATTCCAACTCGCTACCTACCCCCACGCTGAGAACGCATGAGTCTGAGAATCACATCGATATCGTGTAGTTCTCACAGACACTCATTGAATGAGCGTCACACACCTAGTGTAAGGGGGTTGGAGGGAGTGTAAGGTATTTCCCCAACCCTCTAATATTTATAGCTAATATATTTATAACAAGGTTATACTGCACTCTCGCACAACACACACACACCACCTACACGCAGCACTCACGCATAAGACATACACAAAAGTCTTATGAGAAATAAAATTGTTTAAACCTTAACCTATAAATCACTATACAAGTTCAGTAACACTAAATACTTTATCATATTAATTGGTAACTGGTAAATGGTTGGCAATACGCGGCGCCCGAGTGGCGTACTGTCAGGTACTTACTGATTTTGACTATAAAATAATGTATTAAATAGTGCAGTCGCGCGACGTTTGTCTTACGGTGCGAAGGTTCAGTGTTACTCCGAATACCTACGAGTACGTAGAGTAATTTTTTAATGTAATTTCATATTTTTTATAAAGTAATTTTAAATATTTGGAAGTCCCAACTGGCTCATTACACTCCTGCAACCACTCGTAAGTAACTTAATTACTAAGGTCATATTTTGTTTACAACATAGCGCAAAATGAATAAACTGGATATACATGAAGCTGGCCGCAACAGTGTGGTATGTGATGGTGTTGTTTACCAGCAAATAGCAGCGTGGCGAGTCGGTACGGGACATGCTGGCGGCCCAGCCCCGCGGCGCTGGCCGCCTCGCACGCGCCGCTCCAGCGCGCGCCCTCGCCCGCGCACCACTCCTCTGACACACCCGCAACATGGCTTCGTTCATTATATACCACTAGTGTGGTCCACCACGCTGGCCAAAAGCGGTTTGGTGGACTTCACCCTCCCATCAGAACTCTATGGGATGCTCACGGGAGTGCAGGTTCTTTACCTCACCGGAGCAAGCGATGTACCACTTCTGATATGATTCTGACACATAACGTGAACGCAGTAAATTTGTAATATTTTCACTTAATAAAAGTGTACAAAATCAACCTTCCTAGTTGTAGGAATAGAACATTGTATATTGAGAGGTGAAAATGGAATAGATCTAAGAGGAAGTGAGCAAGACGAAGGAATCAGTGAGAGTGGGATAGACGAACGAAAGATGAATGTGCGCGCTTAGAGTTTCAGCTTAGGAATTCAGAATTAATTATAAAAAGACGAATAATAAAGAAGATACAGTTGAGTAATTCGTGTTTTCTTGGAGTCGACCCCAATATTTCATTTCCACAGTTACGACTACACACTGAACGCACACATTATGATACCACAAGGCCGACACTGCTTCAAACCTATACGTGGTACAAATGTGACATGATATAATAAATAAATAATAAATATCTTTGAACAACTTATGGCCATCTGAACCCAAACTAAGCATTATCTTGTACTATGGTGATGAAGCAATTGATAAACATACATATATACTTTTAAGTACATACTTGTATAGATATTCACTCCCAGACACACCATACAAATATTCCTGCTCATCGCAGAAAAGTTTGACCTGGGCGGGAATCGAACCCACGACCTTTTAGCAGTCAGGTTCACTAACCACTAGACCAACCGGCCTGTTAATTGAATTGTTAGTGGAAGGCGAGGCTGACCCCAGTCCTCGGGCGCGGGCGCGGGCGGCTGGCGCGGCGGGCCGGGCAGCTGCTGCAGCGAGTCCAGCGCCGCGTCCACCTGCCACAGCGAGCGCCGCGCGCCCAGCAGCCGCCCCACCGCGCCGCCCACCTGCACCACCACTAACTATCTAACAATGCTCCAACACACTAGCGGCCCGCTACTAAGCACCGGTCCCTCCTCGTGATTGAGAGAACTAGAGCGTACTTCACAACACTGCCCCAGTGCCGATTGTTTGAGGGGTTATCGGCCAACAGGATTGTAAATTTTTATGTCACCCGAAGACATCCGACATATGTATCTGCTATTTAACGATAACAACCGGGGCTTATTAGTCTAAGTGTTCTCCGAAGTATTGACGCCTTAAGAATTTTTGCCACTTTTTGCCACCCATACTAGACTGACCTCCGACCGACTCGACCGACCACATATGTTGCTTCATATGATTGATCACTTTAAATCGGCGCCAGACGGAGGTTTATGAGATGATGAGTTTCATCGCGAACTCACACACACACACATCACACACACTGTAACAGACATAAATTCAGAACTAATCGAAAAACAATGGATTTATAAGGATAAGTTATTGAAAGCCATCGACAGTGACTCACACTAGTATCGGTGTCAGTTGCGACCACGTATCCCCAGTCCGCCGCAGGCTGCAGCAGCACCTCTTCCTCGGCGCTCACCGCCGTCTTGATCGAGTTCAGCATCCCGGTCACCGTGCGCTGGAATAACCTGCAAAATAATACATTATTAATTTGAGATCGGATAAAAGTAAGTACTATGGTGGTCAAACAACTGATAAATATACATACATATATATTTTTAAATGCATACTTATATAAATATTTTTACACCCAGACACGCAGAACAAATATTTCTGCTCATCACAGAAAAGTTTGACTTGGATGTGAATCGAACCCACGACCCCCACAACATTAATTACCTTCATAACAACAAGCCTGTTGAATCGAACTTATATCCACAACTACATATATAAGTCAGTAACGCATGTACGTGTACGTACATGCGTGCGTGCATGTATTTACTTTTTTATTGTTAAAAATTAATAATAGTTACTTGTCAAGCCGCTGTATGTTGTTGGTGGCCTGCCGCGGGGACGGGCTCTCGCCGCTCATGTCGTACTCGTCTGCCAAACATTAATTATTAATCAAGCTATTATATATATCTTGATGTATAATATTATGTAACAAATACCGCAATCCTCCTTGCAGTAGACAAGGGCGCAGTAGGCAAGGGTAGAGTAAGTACATACATTGGTAACATTTACTAAGCCCTAGAATTTTAAATTGAAATTTTCAATTGTTGAGGCATTGTTTTAAGTATAAAGGGTATCCTAGGGTGCGCCCGCCGATGTGGCCCGCGAGGTATGTTGATAAAAAGTGGTAGTAATATTCATAATCATTGGTAGTTTTTGCGTGAAGGATTAATAAAAATCCATCCATGAATTCATCCATCTATCCATCCATCCATACATCTATAAATCGTCAAAAAGCTTCGCATTTAGAATGTTAGTAAGATTAGAAGCGCGATGGTGACTGACCAGCCAGTGTGGCGGTATCCACGGGCCGCGAGTACCCGTAGGGGTGGTGGTGCGGATGGTGCGTGCGGCCCGCCGTCTCCTCCGCACCCTCGCAGAACATGTACTGGGACCTGCCGAATGACATCGTACAGAGTAGGGTTGCCACCTCCAAATTTTGAAATCAATTGAAAGTAGAACTACCAGGACATTTCGTTTTCAAGCCAGGACTATAATTATATAAGAGCAGTATCTTTTAAACATATTATAAGTAAAAGCTTCCTCATAGTAGGAAATACTACGAGTACAATAAATAATACAGATATTCGCATAAAAGATAACTGTGGGTATACTCAAGACGTTACCTATTCCCAGTCTCCTGCAGCAATGACCGCAGCCTCGCAATGCTGGTGGAGAGGTCTGCCACCTCCTCGTACTCTGGCTCCGGGGAGTCGGACAGCGGCATCGGAGGTCCCAGGAGCACTGGAGGGACTGAGGGCACCGGGGGGTCGCGCCTCGCCGGCTGCGATGGCTGATGTCACAATAAGCGGTACGGTACTGGATTTACTAAATACTAGTACTACTATTTCAACCCCATCAAGCCTCCCAACAACGAGTTAATATCATTTTGTTAAAATCCACGCGGTCGGAGTCGCAGACAAAGCCAGTAAGAACTATAAACAATGTATTTATGAAGTGAGTTCAGCTTTAAAGTTCCCAGTATGTACTCACCACACTATCCTGTGAGGTGACTCGATGCTGCTTCACCAGGTGTGGTACGGAGTTACCCATCTCGTCTGCAATCAAACATAAATGTAAACCAAATATTTTAATCATTATTCTTCTGACATCATAGACTCCGTACTAGTCAGGGGGTTATGTATAGTTTTAATACCTGATCTGGTTTGTACAAACCAAGAGATTAGTTTAAGTGATAATTCAAGGGTATTCTGTGTACATCTATCTAAGCGTGTGTGTGTGTAATTTACCTTTCAGTGTAATGTGAGAGCCGTCCCTCGGATCGCCAGCGGCCCCCTTCCCATGCGCGCTGCGGGCGGGATCTGGGGGTGTAACCTTGCCGCTATTTTTGTCCTTATTATGTGACGGTGACTTCTCCTGAGGACATCAGACGGTGCTTTCATCAATGGCATTATCCAAGACTTTATCGAAGAGGGCAGCTCTGCGGGCAATACCTATAGTTATCAAAAATGCTTTGTGTGTGTTTTTAATGTGCTCATTTTACACTTCAAGTCGAGACAAAAAATCAAGCTCCACCTGGTCAACTAGGTACGACCGGGGCAGTATACCTACATACTAAAATTTCTCTGTACATGTAAAATATTTAGATCATTACTGAAGGGTTTTAAAGAATTTAACTCAAATAAGCACATAACGCGGTGCCCGTAGGATTCGAACTCAGGACCTCCCTTTGCCCTATTAGGTAAAATTTGCAAATAGCGAGCAGGCAGCAAACGATCAGCAACAGTAGCACAGATTATCGCTGTATCAGAAACATTATTTTACATACGTGATCACTTGTTTAACGCTCGCTGATTGATACTGTGCCCTTTTTGAGACGAAACTAGCGCCAATACCAATTAAGTAGTACGATTATCGCTGATATGTAATACGATCTACGAGCAATTATCGCAAGATTTTCGTAATCGCTTTCCAGTTGTGAATCCGCAGTTGGAAAGACCGACGTTGGAACCGTTGTGCTATTTTTTGCTTTTAACAGTTAATTAATAACAATTCCACTACATAACAAACCTGCGGGTCATCGCTGAGGCCAGTGAAGCGAAGTCCTTTCTTGATGCCCGCGAGACCGATGTCCAGAAGCCCCTCCATCATACCAGCCGCCTCATCCTGGACAAATCCCTCCACCACATCACTATATGTATAGCACCAAGTCATTCAGAGTAAAGTTAGATTTATTTCCAACAAACGGCTTGTTGTACAGATCTACACAAACTCATATGTAAATAATTGAAAATTATTTTAATCTCCTTCTTATACTGAAAAAATAGTTGTAACTTCCCTCCACCAATTTGTATAGGGGCCGCGTGGGGGATTATGGTCTAGGCCTCCTCGTGTGAAGTTCAATAGATTTAAGTCAATTCTCGTAACCACAGTCTACGATAGTTTATCTGTCTATAGTTCCTCTAAAACCAGGTATTGTGTTTACAGATCCCTATATTTATTTACAGGCGCAGTGCGTGCCCTTAAGATGCGGAAGCTACCATCAATCACCAAAGGAGATCACTTGTTGCACCTATTCCAACCACATCTCGTATTTTTGCCCATTAATATTATGTTGCAAACTTAACTCATTTATTTCAACAAATTTGTCAATATATGTACATATGAACTACAAATATTTTGAACCTCCCACTCTTTCATAAATATACCGTAATAAAGAGAAGAAACGGCTACAGCTTCTTAGTACATTTTTTAAAAATACATATCTTTACCATGTTTCAATGTATTCAACATACTCAAGCGGAATTGGTCGCAGATGTTTACTTCCAAGCATCCGCAATTTTTTATATGACGCTGTGCTCTAATAATGCTGGCATGCTACTGCATGTCATAGCCTCAGCGAAGCATGAAGCAGTGCAGCTGGGTGAAGTGTGGTGTTTCCAGTAAATTGACTTTTGTTGACGAGAACTTCATTTACTCTTCATAATGATATAGTTTTTTTGATTTAATAAGATTTATCATCCAAACCTACATCACCACATACCATCAGGTGGGATACTTGTTTAAAGTTATTTTGTCAACATTATTCTAATAGTAAAATAAATATCTACATAAAAATGAATAAAGTCAATAGATAATTTTAAAGTTATTTTGTTAACATTATTCTACTAATAAAATATGTAAATAGAAATTAATAGTCTATTTTATCATTAAACATTATAAGAAAATTGGTGCAGTCATTACAAGATGTGATATCCTCATGCTAGGGAGATGATACAAGAAACATAATCCTCATGCAAACGTAAACAAAAACCCAGCTATATTTTACAAGAGATATTTTTTATGATCCACTCAGCATTGAGACACGCTGAGACCTAATTGTGTAAGGATATTGTCCATCAAACTCGTGAAATATTTTAATAGTGAGTACCTATAATATATTTTTTTTGTACAATTATACGTTTCCAAAAACTAGAACCTACTTTGGTGTAACATAATAGTTTTTTCTTTATACTAATCATAATATGATACTATTGCTTTGACTGAGTAAAATATAAAGTAAAGTAGTGATAAAAAATGGCTATTAAAATCGTAAGAGTAAGGCATTTGCTTTGATAATGTAAATAGTTTAATATGATATGTATTCAGATCCCAACAGAGACATATACATGCTGTAACATCTCATTCAACATGACACTAATATGGCAGACTGATAAGACCATATCACTGAAAGGAGCTGACTGCCTGCTGTTGCATAAGTGTATTGATTGAAGGACTCGCTTCGCCTCTTTTATCACCCGTACCAGGAAGGACTGGAATAAGTTGACCGCGTCGGTGCTCCCGTTCGATTACAATGTAAATGTCTTCAAGTCAAGAGTGAATAGGCTTCTACTGACTTAGTGCGCTTTACCATCGAAGACTTCATCGCCATCTACCATCAGGTGGGATCGTAGTCAAGCTCTAACTTGTCTATGGTAAACAAGTGATCACTTAAAACCGACACTATCACTATTTTCCGCTCACGCCTTTGCCCACGTGGCAGGCATGGTGATAAAAAGTAACCTATGTGTTTTTGCAGACTACAATCTATCTGTGTTCCACATTTCATTCAAATCCGTTTATTCGTTTTTTCATGAAGAATAACAAACCTCTACCCATTCCTTAAAAACTTTCGCATTTAAAATTTTAGTAGGACGAACTATACAGTATGCTTGCAGAACTAGATCATCCCTGGCAGGGGTAAAGATGTACACAATATAAATATTTGTTTGCGGTCACGGGTTTTATTTGTGTATGATATTTTCGTTATCCTCTATTATTAATGAATTTTAAAATGTTCTTGCATTTAACAATTTCTCGTCTTTTTGTGCAAACCTTTTTATTTCCAGATATTAATTTCTACTTCAATGGTATTGATAATGGTCTTCTCAGTCTATCACAATTCTTAATATTAAACATGAAAAGCGTTAAAGCGGAAAGTACGTGCAAACCGACATACACTGGAATGTTTGCAGGGCACATCTATGTCTAACGGGACCTGGAGGTCTCCAATCTTGCTTTTCGCCTGGTGGACCGTCGTCTGAATGTCCTTGAGGAGTGCGTCTGTGGGTTTCGGGCTGTTTTCCTTCTTTACTTCCTTAACTTCACTCGATTCTTGATGATCAATATCTATGGAGTCTTCTTCACCTATGTAGTTATATTTATGATGCTTATAGTTAGTAATTCAGGAAATAGAAATTAATAATTGTAATGAGTTGAATGAGAAAAAGCATTTTAAATGGAAAACTGAAAAGAGAAAAAAGGCTCAGGTCTGCTATACAATAGGACATGTACACAAGAGCCATAATAAAGACATACATTGATGGTACAACATACCAAACCATAGAGGTTGTGGGGAGCGGTTCTGTAGATTAGGGCTGCTCTCAGTGTCCTCATGCCCCCACAGGCGACTGAGGGTCATCTCATCGAGACTTGCTAGGAGGTCCTGACCCACACTGATGCACTGCAGGTCCATGTCTGTCTCCCATGTTTTCACACTACCTGTTGGATCATAAGTTAATGTTTATATTACACATTCTTTGTATAATTTTAACAAGGATGCCATTGAATCATAATTACTGATAAATACATATATTTTTCACAAGTACAATATGAGTTATACACCAAGTTTTACTTGTAATAAGTACATTTGTCATGTTAATTATGCCAATAAACAAATAGAATTTTCTTTTACTCATATGTTTTGTACATATGACAAAATTCACCTTCTATGATCCTGTCATATATTTTGACTTCATTCCTGCCCTGCCGTCCCCTCCTCTGTCTCAACACTGCAGTTGGCTTGATCTCCACAGGCTGACTGCCCACTGTTTCTTCAACCACATTGTTCACTTTTTCTGGTATCTCTTTTGGTTCCTCTTTAGACACTTTGGGAAGTGACGGAACTACTTTCACCTCAGCGGCTAATGCTGATGAAATGTTTGTTTCTGGAGGTGATGTGGGCTCCTTCTTCTTGTTATCTTTAACAAACTCATCAGGCTTTTCTTTTTCCACTTCAACATCCCCTTTTTTCAATTCTGTAACTGTTTCACCTTCGTTTTTACTTTCTAATATCATGAAGAGCTTATCATTCAGCCAAGCAGGGTCAGACAAGGTGTTATTTACAAAATTGTCTAGTCTCTTAGCTAGAACACGAATAAGTAGTTCAGAATGAGGTGTGTCCCAAAGCTCCCATGGTACAAGTTCCTTAAAAATAATCCGTAAAATGTTTACACAATGATCAGCAGAAGTCAACTTTTTGTCTGTTGAATTGAAGATGAGGTGAGTTTTCTTGTAGAATGAGTCCACAGGGCTTGTCGGAGACTTTTCGTGCCTCTTTATTGCTTTCTTATACTCTTTCAGGTGGGTTATGAAGATGGCACACATATCAACAAACACATCTTTGGTTTCAATCTTATGGCATATCTGGAAGAAAAACAATGAAGTAATAAGACAATTGATATGATAACATTACTTTTTTTTTACCATGAATAAGTTTGCGCTTGACTATGATCCCACCTGATGGTAAGTGGCAATGCAGTCTTTGATGATAAAGCACACTAACTTAGTAGATGCCTGTTCACTCTTGACCTGAAGGCATTTACATTATAGTCAAACAGAAACACTGACACATGTAATTTATTCCAGTCCTTCATGATATGGTAAATAAAAGACGAGATGAAGTGCATGCTACTAGAACTTGGGTATAACTTGACAGACAGACAATAATTTTCCAATGTTCAAGTATCCATGGTTCATATAGCCTCACTTTCAGTCCATTCACATCAGCATTGAACTGGATCGCAACTTTCATACATAATACTTAAGATGTAGGAGATCTATTCTACTACCCTTTTATTCTCTTTTTATGTTAACAGCTTACAAACAAGTAGATGAGTCACATGATAATGAGTGGTCAACCATACACATGACTTGTTGGCCATGAAGAAAAAACTGGCTCTCAAGATATATGATGCTTATGAGATGTAGATGACATGACACATTACCAATATTAAAATAACATAGGAACTAACTTGAAACATTTTGCTGATCATCTGGTCTAGTAGCTGCTTGCAGGCGAACGGAAACCCGATCTCTTCTGAGACGTAAGGCACGTACCATGACGACACCAACTTCCTCTCCAGCACCGTCGAGATGACGCTCAGTTCGTTTGTGTCGTACTCCGCACAATCGCGACCTGTCCGCTTCGCCGTCACTTGCGGCAGCAGAATCCGCAGAAAGCCGAGTCTGGGGTAACTTTCGATCCAACTCAAGTCATACTTCAGCGGCTTGTTCAAATGCAAAAGCCATTGGATGAATCTTATACTCAGGAATACAGACACCACAAACAAGCCAAAAATATAGACAAGGAACCAAACTCCAGTTATAGGTGAAATATTTGTTACGGTGTTTAGCAATATGCAAAATACGGTTCCACAGCACGATATTAGTGTCACTGTTTCTAATAAATTCCTTTTTAGTAACATGTTGATATTGAAAATATTATAAGCAGATACATAAAGTACACACTAAAGAATCAAAAATTTATTAAATATAACGAATCAATTGATCACGAAACTAAATGAACTAAACGAAATGTGAAATTCACATTCAAACAAGCAATCAATAAATTGTTTAGTGTTTACGAAAAGTTCTGATAGCAGTATCACTGTCACTATCAAATGTGATAATGACTGCAGATACGACACTGTCAGTATGAATGCTCTATGACTTATTACATAAACAGAGAAAACGCGGTCAACGAGTTATAAGCATAGACTATAGATAATATAGAGATACTTCTTTTATAATAAGAGACCGATGAAGTACTGTATCAAAAAAAATATATAAAAAGGTCATTTTTTGGTAAATCAATGTCAATTTGATATGCATATAATTGCCACTATTTATAATGGTGTGTATTAAGATTATAAATTTAAGTACGGTAAAGTCAAGTTAATGAAGTAACCTACACCCAGCCCAAGGGGACTCCTCCATGACCTCCTTCCACCCCTAGGTCCGTTCCGGCCCAGTGGCTTTATTATGACAGGATGGCTTGCTTCAATCCATCGATGGCACACTACGGAGCACGGCCCTTCCCTTATACCATACTCCACCACGGGACTCCAATTCGGATTGGTGGAGGGGTTAGTGGTCAACCCAGACGTCGGAAGTTTTTACGCCGCCAAAAAACCTCCGACATGCATTAACGATTGCTATTCAACGACATCAATTGGCATCGACGGCTTCACGTGCCCTCCGAAGCGCGAAGCGTACCTGAAATTTTTGCTCCTGGCAGTCACCCATCCTTCGACCGACTGCGCCCGTTGTTGCTTAGAATCGACTCAAGGCTATGAACGGTTAGGACTATGATTATGACGGAATAAACATAGATTAATATAGGATAACTAGTATAATTTTACCTGTACCCCAATTCCTTTTTCCTACAATTTCCCTCGTCATTCCCTTCTTATCTTCATAGAAATTTCCCAGCCCTTGACACCACTAATTATCATCCCCATCCAGAAAACCAAATGTCCTCTTCCATTAAATTTTACAGCTAGGTATTCTTCTTTCTATTCAGCTTATTGTAGAATAATTTTCACTTGAAATAAAAATATTTTGAGAAATAAAATATTATGTTATGGACTAAAATATTTTTTAAGAAATACAATATTTTTCCATGTACCATTATTTATTAAAACCTTATAAAATAGCAACGCACAATAAATACCAGTATATCACAGAGTTGGAATGTCACTTACATCTTTATTTTAAATGGAATAGGCTTGTAACGTTTTCTTAATAATTCAATAACTTTCCATATCGTCGGAGTCTGTTATTTTATGGAAATTAATTTTTAAATAAATTCAGATGTTTAAATCACAATAAATGCAACCTTAAACTTAGATACAAAATAAACTGCGTTGATTAATATGATAGTATAACTAACTAAAAGACTAACGTAATAAAGGAACCACAGAAGTATAGTATAAAGAAAAATAGCAAGAAAACTGGAATGTCGTGTATAATAATATTATGAAATATATCTAGGCAATCATACAATAAAAGGACAAGAAGTAGGATGAAACATTCATAACTAATTAATAAGTACTTACAATATACTATCCTAACATCACAAATTATAGGTAATATTCAATAATACTAAGTACACACAATCATTATTATAAAGTCAATTACATGGTCCGAATCATTGATACAACATGGTTAAAAAAAAAAATTATACTTAATTTCGTCACAAATGAAGGTATCATCAAACTTCATAATATAAATAAGAAATTGTCATTAAAATTATTTCGGTCTGTCATTTGACCTGCAAAATTAAAATCATTATCACATAATTCTTATAGACTATGATTGCACCTTTTAATTAAAACTATAAGGGCCGAAAATAATGCCATTTAAATTTTTAAAGAAACTCATAGCTTAAATCAAAATATGTATATAAAACCAAAAAATCACAATAAAAAATAACAACTTCAAATATAAGTAAACAGTTTGCTCCGAACGATTTTCTGAATTTCGGTAAAGCTTTCAACACTAAATCTATTAGTAAAATTACGTCAATAACACATGGGGTCAGTCAAAACAAACAACTATTGGCAAGATGGAGGGTACGTTAAGTATCAGCGAGGCACATTATAGTGCAGTGACGCTGTCCAAATCGTCGCTGGCTCTTCGCTCAAGGCGTGCCTCAGGGAGCGACTCTAGCTCTGCATTTTCTAGGTCTTCATATGTCTTCTCCGTAAAGTTTAGGAACATCTGTTTAAAATGGATAATAATTAGTATGGGGTAAAATTAATAAAATTCGGAAACATTAACACCTTTGTTTTTGCTTGGATGGACATTACAATAACATTCTGTGATTGTTCAATCTCTGGAGAACTGAGAATTATTTTATTGGCGTTCAGGTTTGTCAAGCACATAACCTAGTTTTTCTTCTTAGTATTTAGATCAATCCCACAAACACTAAAACTTCCGCTAACTCGTATAATAAGACGGAATGGAAGGAAACAAGAAACCTGGTCAAGAGAGCTCTGGTTGATAGTGTAGTCGTCGATCTCGCAGGCGGCCTGCAGCTCCGCCATAATCGTGAACACGTCGCTGAGTTGCGTTGTCACCTGCTTCGTGTCAACTGGAATAACAACGGTCAGCCATAAACTATCGTGCAACGTAATGTCTATACTTTTTCAAATATATTTTTGGACTTTGAAATCAAAAATACTATAATGTTGAATAATTTCCAGTTAAAAAAATGATTGCTGTTTTATAAAAATTCAATATAGGCATGGTTTTAGTATGCGAGTGTTACCGGTGGCGACAGCGGGTAGTAGAAAATGCACGGCGGCGCGGTGCAGTACGCGCAGCACGGCATGCGGCGCCCGCTCGAGCACACGAGCCCAGGCCCCCCGCGCCCACCCGCGTCGCACGCGGCACGCCACCACGTAGCCACCGCCGAACCTGCACAGACCCGACTCGATTACACTTCCAACTTTACTTATGTTAGATCAAAATGTACGGGAATAACATTTCACTAATAAGCTTTACATGAAACGAAGAATTTTAAGGGAAGCTTTTTGTAAATCATAGAACATTGGTTTTCAGTTTCATTGCAGTTTCAATTCCTAATGTTTGTGGTTAAGTGCGATAGTAGTAAATACGGAGTAAAATAAATGCAACAAGGAAATTTTTACTTTTACCAAAAATCTAATTGCAATACTTATAAAAGACAATAGATCTTGAGCAGTAAAAAGTAACCTCTTAAGGCAGTCATCAAGCGGTGCGAGCGCGCAAAGTCTCCCGGCGCGCACGAGTGCGACACGCGCAGCGAGCCGCCGAGCGTCGTCCAGCGCGTGCGTGCTGAGTAGCACCGCGCGTCCCGCGTTGCACGCCGCACGCACCCCGCGGGACACGCTGGCGCGGGATGCCGGGTCCATACCGCTGACACGGGGATAAGTTTTTTTTTATATGACTAATTATTAGGCAAATAATTGGATGGCAAGCACTCGTCACTATAGCGAGCTTTATACGCTTGCCTTGTTTTTAATTAAGGTTCTTACTCCACTATTGTACCGATAACATTAGTGTACACGATTGTGTCGAGGTAAAAGTAAAAGATATTGATTGAAATGAAATGAAAAAAAAAATTTCGTTTTAGGAACTTAGAGCTCACTTCACGAAAGTCAAAAGTTAATAATAGAAAGTCCCTACATCAATTAAGAAATTAATCACAAATAGTTATAGAAAGTTTAAATTAAATTAAAAAAGCAAAATTGCAAGCAATGCGTCGGGCATACGACTTACGATAGACAATATCTATATAGGATATAAGGATGGTTGTAGTAGTGGTATCGTTTGTGATGGTGGTGGTGGTACCTGGTGGGCTCGTCGAGCAGCACTAGCGGCGCGCGGCCCATGAAGGCAACGGCGGTGCACAGCTTTCGCCGGTTGCCGCCGCTGAGCGCTCCCGCTGCCACCTTCGCGTATCCCACCAGCTCGAACATCTCCAGCGTGCGACGGATCACCTGTCAGGGACACGACAATGCCGTCTTCAACGGTATAGCGGGGCCGGCTTAGGGATTCTTTCTCTCAAATATCTCCCATGTACAAACAGAGATCAGTTAAAGATTCATTATATGCAAGACAAGATGACGTTCGATTTGTAGATCCCGCCCTTCCAGAACTTCAGTCACAAACTTTGCAGTAGTTTTTACTATTCTTTTCACACCTACTCTAAAATACGGCACAGGCATTAAGATTACATATTGATAGGACAAGTGAAAGGCATCATATTTTATAGGTTCTTCAAGTGGAACTTTAACATCAAGATAGATGATATCCTAAGATCACCTGTCTCCGGCCGGCGATCCCCCGCAGTCGGCAGTAGAGGTCCAGGGTCTCGGAGACGGTGAGCAGCGGGTCGACCGCGTCGCTTTGCGGGCAGTAGCCTGACAACACACTCTGGATAAAGTCCGTTTTTTATCTTGACACCTAACCTTAAATGTTTAATCTTGCGAAAGCAACAATGAGTGGTTTTTGATAGTATGAAGGATATCTGACGTAATAAATACAAATCCAAGCTGATCTTTGAAAATTATGGTTTCAAACAAACATTAATTATTGAATGCCATGAATTGCCAATGGTATTAGTCGTCATGGGTATAATGAATTGGTTACATTTAAGTTAGTATTTTACTTTACAATAATAATCCCCCATTTAAAATCAATTAATATATTCATGTATTAAACGACTTTCGGTGATTCTAGTTGTTCGTTATGATCAGGTGGTAGACGTTAAGCCAAGTCGGAGGCCTTTTGGGGGTCGTAAAATTCCCATTAGCCCCTCCATAAATCCTCATTGAGGGCGCCTTGTATACTCTAGGCCCCTATCATTTATAAAGAGACCCGTGCTCTGTACGGTGCCATTAATAGACCCAAGCCATACAGCATTTAACAGTTGATAACTCACTGATAAGTCCAGTGCAGAGTCCGCGGCAGTTAACGCGGCGGTCGTCGAGGTAGATGTGGCCGACCGTGGGCCGCACCTCCCCTGTCAGCATCGAGAACGTAGTCGACTTGCCTGCACCGTTCTGTCCGAGGAGGGCTGTGCACTGACCAAAGGAATTTACAAGGTTATTCATCGTAATCATAAAATAAGATAGATTGATATCTTGAAGAGTCCCAAGTTTTCAGAGGGCTCAGGACCGTTATAGAAGTACCTACTGTGATGTAGGTAGATAATTTATTAAATAGGTAGGTACTTTAATAATACATATTTTTCCTTGTACCGCCGGTGCACGGCGCCATTAAAACGTTGTGTTGTCAACTAGCCGTGTTTCTATAACAGTACATAACACCTATAAATTAGGTAATGCCTAAAACCAGCAGGAAAGGATTTAGAGCTGGATAAGGATTAGCTGGATATCCTACGAATTTATTAGCTGGATGTCCTTCACGTGTAAAGTAAGTTAAAGTTCAAATCAAGTTCAAGTTAAAGTTGAAAATTATGCAGTGATTAGGCGATTCAAATTAGCGCCATCCCATATCATATCAAATATAACACCGATAATTCTAATATAACACCGATTATGCGTTGCTAAATACATTCATCTAATGAGGTCTAGTATCTTATGTAAATGTGTTAAGTAAGTACTTGTCCAGGCGGGATGCCGAGCGTGAGGTCAGCGACAGCGGGTGCGCGCGCGCTGTAGGCCTTGCCCAGCCGCTCGCACGACAGTACGTCGCGGTACACGGGCCGCTTCACCGCCACACCCTTTGACTCCACTTCAGTCTCCAAGAACCCTGGTCACCCACGTGAT
>DWJZ01000976.1:0-26451 GCA_018249125.1 Asbolis capucinus | reverse complement strand
TTTTAACAGTTTTCTGAATATGAAAGATTTGTAATGAATTTTTGATACCAGTTTGTTTGAAAAAATATTTGATCAATGATTAAAAGGTATTAAAAACATTTTAATCCTTAAAAAGATAGGCATATTTAATAAGTAATAATTATCAAGTAAAACTAAAGAATTACAAGTATTTTTTGTCAACATTTGGTTGCAAAACCAAATACCATATGTATATTTTTGTCGGGGCGCACAAGTTTCCAGATCCCTTGATAGACAACAAGATTTTTAATGTAGACGGGTACTCTACGATATGATTATTATTATACCGATATTTCGACCCAATTGCATGGGCCATGGTGTCGTATCATCTACATAATATTGGTATATTAATAATCAGATCGTGAGTACCCGCTTGCATTTAAAATGTTTAATATCCGTGACGTTATTTAAAAAAAATTATAAGAAGTTTTGTTCAAATATTCACTGTCAATTTACGTCAAAATATATATGTCTCAAAGCACATGCAAAAATTACCAGTATAATATGATTTTAAACACAATTCATCGTGGACTATGTACATTATGTTGTTATGGGTACTCACGATATATGTGCATATATTTCGTGCCGATATTTCGACCCAGTTTTACGGATAGCTTAGCCAAGTCCATACATGCTGGTTCAAAATATCGGCTCGAAGATAATATCGTGAGTACCAGTAACATACCATAATTATACCATAATCCAAAGCACCAAGAATTAAATTAATTTTAACAATATAACTTAAAGATTCAGCTTATATGAGTAAATAAATGGCAATAAAACTTATGAGCTTATAGCGAACGATCAACGAGTGGGCAGAAAATGGCACGCGGGACTCAGTCGTGATTAGATCGGGGACTGCACTAAGCATGGACTGTGATAGTTCGTATATAATACTACTATATGATATATATAATACTATATATATGATTGTAATAAACTTGTACGTATAACGTATATATTTTAATGTTTTAGTAACACTTTCTTTGCATAACACGAGTCTTTGCCTTCGTGATATGATGAAAAGCAAAGTTTATTAAAATATTTAATAACACAAGCTTTAATTATAGAGCCTTAATACAAAGTAACATACAAATTTCATAACTGTATTGGTAACGGTTGAGGAGTTTCCTTGTCTGGAGCCAATTCTGAACGTATCATGTCATGCTTATCATAAAAATGCATTGTCATCGGAACTGAAGCAGTATGCAAAATTTTAGCTCCGTAGTGTAAGAGGAATTGGGTCTTATTAAGTTTTAAGGAAACAAATATACTAACATACTGATATACAAACATACACTGCAAATTAAATAAGGGATTGTAAAAAAATAGCTTATATGTTATTATGTACTACAATATAACATATACCTATGCCAAACTTAATTTAGATTCATTCAGTAGTTATTGCGTCATAGACGAACATCCATCCATAAATTCTCATAAACTTTTAGATTTATAATGCTAGTTTCTGTCCATTGCTTTCCCCACGTAATAGGCACGTTGATAAAAAGTAGCATATGTGTTATTCCAGACTGTAATCTACTTTTGTGTCAAATTTCATCCAGGTTGGTGGAGTAGTTTTTGCGTGAAAGAGTCCCAAATATCTATCCATCGATTCTTATAAGCTTCAGCATTTATAATATTTGCAGAATTTTACCTATCTAGTTATGTGCTAAGTACTTTTTTTTTTTAAGTATTTGTATAGTTCTATTTATGTTATATTATTGTATCATTATACGTTATTAAACGGTTTTAGAAATAGCTGACATAAAGTTTAGCCAAATCACGACCGTCAGGAATCCAAGGATGCGGTATGGCTCACTACTGAGTATCTCCTGAATCAAAGAAGGCTTAGAGCAAGGTTCTTCAACACCAGGCCCGTGGTCTATAATGTGGCTCCCGAAAGCATTTTGAATGGCCCAAGCAAGCTACTATTAAGAATGTTTTTAAAAATTGTTGACAGTAATTAAGTAAGAATTGTCAGTGAGCCACTTGTGATTCTTCAATGTGGCCCGACTGTCGAAAAGGTTGGGTAACCCTGGCTTTGAACATTCATCCACGCTGTCCCAATTTGAATTGGTTGTCATATAGAATTTAAATTTTAAAAATAAATATTGTTTTAATGAACCATATTTCAACAAGGTAGCCCTTGTTACCTCGGAATACTCTCGTTTTATTCAACAGAAACCTGACGCTTCCCGCTAAAACCGATTCCTTGTAACTTGATTTCAGCATTTCGAAAAAGCGTAAATATTTTCCTCTTGGCTGATTCTGGAAAATAAAGAACTCAATCGACGGTCTGTGTTGTGAATTTTTAATTGGCAAAAAATGTGAGATGAGTTTCACTGACGTCATATTTACCTTCAGCAGTGACAGATTTTCTAAATTTCAGCAGTGTCAGATTTTCAGCAGTGACAGATTTTTAGCAGTGACAGATTTTCTAAATTTCAATGTTCTGTGCGTGTTACAAGTTAATTATCACGTGAGGAAACCTGAACTCCTAAATTTCTAATAGTGTTCAAAGGTTTGTGAAGTCTATCAAACGTGACCAGCGTGGCGGACTATGCCCTTAACCCGTGACGGTGTGATTGTGAGAGAAGATCCGAGCCCAGCAGTGGGACAGTTATGGGTTGTATTGATGTTACTCTAACCAAAAAATAATATTCGTTCTGTTAACGCAGTCGAAATAGATCGCATATCGCGCAATACTTTTAACTTCTGACAGTGACCTATGTTTGATGATAAACTTCAAAATGGTATGGCTTGGATATATTCCAACAATGGAAAAAACTGTTTGAAAAGTTTTGTATAACCTATACTGAGACTTAGAAACAGCTTGATATTCTAATGTTATATTATTTTCATGACAGAATATTAGAAAATAAAATTTGGTTGAATGAACATAGTAATAATTTGCTGTAATGTACTGCTAATATTATAAATTCGAAAGTTTGTGAGGTTGGATGGATTGATAGATAGATGGATGGATAGACGGTTGGATGGATGGATATATATGTAGATGAATTTGGTAATCTTTCACGCAAAAACGATTAAGCTGATTCGAATTAAATTTGGCATGAGATAGATTTTAGTCTAAAATAAAAGACAGGCAATTTTCGCGGTCAGAGCCGTGATATCCCTAGTACTATATATGTTTTTCTTATCTTATTGATTGTCTCAAATATACTTTACAGTTCTGTAAAATTAAGAAATTTCTTAAATTTGATTAATAGTTTTTACGTGAAGTATTCCTAGTAAGTACTTGCCATTTCGTCTTCCCGAGTTCAATATTAGATTACAAAATTGGATTCTTGAAGTTACAAACGAGTCTCGACAAAAAATAGAATAGTATTCCCCATATACAAATGAAAAAGGGGATTGAAACGCTATCAATCCAATTTGTTTTGCGTTTTGTGCATTTCGTGAAATTTGATAAGTACATAGACATATTTCGAATCCCGGTAAAAGCTAAGTACGTGCCGGGCTTTTTTCTATATTTTTTTTCTTTTGTACGAGATTGCGCTAAGTGATCACATTTCGATATTAAACCATTTGCCGAAGGCCAGTGCCGGCTACGTATTTCATTTTACTGAGTGTCTGACGTAAGTTTTGGGACTTACTTTTTTGTTGAAATTATTTACCAATCCCTTTATTACGTCTAGTGTCACTTTTCTGTCTTTCTTTCTTCCTGATTTCTTTTCTTTATACAACATTGATGTTTGCGTCTTTTTGTATTTATTCTGCAATTCGCTATTCTTGTTTTTTGTTGTTGCATTTCGTCGGATTTCAATATTTTCTTTATCTCTTAGGGATTTTTAAAGTCATTAAAATCTTAATTACACTTCTACTCTTAAATCGTAGGTCCAGTCATTTACTTTGGATTCTATTAATATTGTTCGTCACTATCTTAACGATAATTTGATTTAAAAGCATTATGATGGAACCCCATTCGAGACTTGAGTGAAATTTCCAATTGGGTTGATTTTGAATCAGCTATTCCTGATTTGTTTTGGCGTGTTACATGTCCATCGAAAAGGACCACATTTTTAGCTTCAAGTCACATTGCATACCTAAAAACTTAGATTTTTTTATGTTATAAGCAGGTAAGTGCATACATGATTAATGTATCGTAGGCGTGAGGTAAGATAGGCGTCGATAGTTGACTTGATCGTCGCCAATGGAAAACGAGATCAGGGTGTTACATATGCGTTGCCTACCAGGAATTAAGTAATATACAGACAGGCCCGAAGAAGAGAATGATACAAGGGAAGCGGTTCATAACTAAAGCAACCAGAGGCAATAACGACAGAAACCGACTTCATTCACACCAACAACATATCGCTTCAGGACAGGTCACAGAAGGAGAATGGGAAGGAGGATGAAGAAGAACGTGAAGGAAAAGAGGAGATTCTATATTCATAATCTTAAATTGACTTCATTCTAATAATCATTAGTACCTAAAAATTACATGATACTGTTATTAGTACATACGTCTATAAACTACTCACTTTCTGTGCTACTATCATGGTTTGATTCTATTCCTGCGGGTGCATTTCATCGGCCAATGTAGGTCGTCAATTCGGTATTTGGATCAAGAGTGATATTTATGAGAATGGCATCTGACAGGTTTGGGCTTAGTTCAGCTCTTTATAACATAATAAGTTCTACGTATGTTCATAATACAGTTTCTGAGGTTATTATCATGAAATATTATTAGTTTAAATTCATTAATTCAAATATTAAAACATTACTTTTATGTGGGTAAAAAGTAGCCTCAATCATTTCTCAGATTATAATCCATGTAAGTTAAGTTATATTTTAATCCATTCAACCTACGATTTCACACACAAAATTTTTATTAAATTGTATAGGTCTGTACTTCTTCGCCAATCTGAATTTCATGGTAATAAATTAATAAATTATACACTCATATCTTATACTAGACGTCATGACATCAGAACCTGCCCGGTTGGGAATCGAAACCCCTCCACATTCATCACTATCCCAAAAAAGATTCAAAACTAATTATAATGTTTGCTCATTCTTAAAATCATTTAGCTATATCCACTTTATATTGAATACGATGTCTGCTTCTGCAGAAATATTCGAGAAACGTTTTGAATAGCCATGTTTTATGTTTGAGGCAAATAATTTAAGCACTTGTGAAAACTTCGTACTCTTGATTAACGGAGCTCAATTAGGTGATTTCAAGTTTAACATTTTCAACGGCGCTCTGCTATAATTGTTTGGCAATGTTTGTCAACGGGAATTTATTCCTCAGTAGCTATAGTGATTTAAAGTGCTTCAATTTTGAACACGGAATCATTTAACTCTATAATGCAATGATAGACGTGGTATTGAGGCCAAGAATCAACTCCTATCCCGTTAGTAGACGAGAGTGTAGAAGGCGATGAAAAATAGGTACTGCGTGATGGGGCTTGAAGTAGGTATTATATATTTTCTAGCTTTTTCCCATGATTAAATCCACGCGGTATTACCCTCCCCTTTACCCATTACGAGAAATTTTCATTTCCTTGTTCAATCCTTACGAGCATTTTTTCGCGAAAAAAGGTAACGTATGTTTTTTCACAAAATTTGGCTTGATGTTTAGGCGTGAAAAGGCAACATACAGTCAGAGTTCTATTAATTTAAGAGAAATATTAAAAGATAATTAAATTTAGTAATTAATATTATTACTTTTCTTTTGCTTGTATCAGTCACGACTTCTTGTGTAGATGACGACACAACCACTACAAAAGCTGATGCTTATGGAGTACATGCTTACCGTCACTACGTACCATCATGTGATTCTTCAGTTTACCGTTTATTCCCAAAACTAAGGAAACTGAAATATGAACGCCGATATAATAAAGTTCTTAAACTCAAATTTTCAGATTTTAAATATTACAGTGTACTTCGTCGAACTGCAGTGCAGGCTCTGTAAATTCCATTTAGCTAAATAGCTTTTCAGAGAGATAAGAATCTAGCCATACAATACTTCGCTTGAAGCGGGAAACTAAGAAAATTGAAAAGAGAGTCGCCTAGTGCCTGAGCGTCGATAGTCCGATTTCAAGTAACCTGAGATTTGGAATTACCGACGTCATAAAAATTTAGCGGTTGAACATTCTAGATGAACTTTTTGTGATACAACACCGCTTCGCAATCTTGGCTTTAATAAGTATATAACTTCGCAAGATGTACCTGTGAGGAGAAGATTTACATAATAATTATCATATCTGGCGCACTGGCTCCAGTATTATACCCAAGAGGTTAATAATGCTATTTTCTCGCCACATTTTCACCTTGCTATTTCAAGATATCGACCCACTTTATCTGCCTCGTCATTGTAACTAGCCACTCTACGTTGTGGCAGGACTCAGTACAAAGATATATTATTGTATATTATACGTTCTTGTACTAAAGTAACGTTATTAATCTTTTTTAGTACGCGTGATAGTGGAAATATGTCTTGTGTTTCTTGTTCTATCATTTAATAATTGATTTAAGGTCGTTTTGTAGTATTGTTTTGTTATGACAAAGACGATCTTGTTTGAAATGTTGTTGAATACAATGTTAAAATTAGGTTTCAGTTTATTTTATTTGTGTTATACGTACCTCATTATATTTTTAAAGTTATAATGTGATACTTGATATGAAAATGAAAAGGAATTTTATTCTTGAAAGACATTATAATCAAATACACCGAAAATTTAAAAAATCGGTTTTTTGGGTCAAGGAAATGACTTAATATATTAATTTTGGGATACAAAGAACAAATCGATATTTATTTTTCTATATAAAATAATTGATACATTTGATTTTATCAATTAATTTTTGTAAGGTTTTGGTTAAATAGTTGATTGATTTTAGTTACAATATTTAACGCAAGATGGCGCTGAGCAAGCTCGGCTTACCAGGCCCTTATATAATAAACGATGGAAGAATTCTTAATTCGTATTAGGAGGGTAAAATAAGGTATAATTCGGTTAATGGGTACCGGCCACTCAAACGTATACCTTCAAAGAGAATTCTCCTCTATAAGCTTAGCCGCAGGTGCGCTATCATCTGAAGACTTAGCGGGAATGTCTAATAATTATAACCGAAAAAATGTTAGTATAAAAGTCATAATAAACATTTCCCGCCCAAATGTTGTTCGAGCAATAATTTATACTAGCTTATGGTGGAGTTTCTTTTACTTTTTACGTACTTTACACCTTGAAGTTACTGTAATAGGTGTGTAATAAAATGTTATTTTTAAGGTACTCAAATAAGGTACTCTTTATTTTGGTTGATATTCAAGGTACAGAAAATATACAGTATAATGTTTTTGTAAAGTACTTTTATATTCAATAAAGTAGTGCTTGACCATAATCCAGCTTGGTGATAAGCAGTGATGTAGTCTAGGTGGTGAAGTACACTAACATAGCAAAATCCGTTTCACTCTTGATTTGAAGACATTTACATTGTAATCAAACGGGAACACTGACGTGGGTAGCTTATTCCAGTTCTTAATTTTTATATCAACTTCTGAGAAATAAAAGGAACATTGAAGATTATTGAATCCGTAGCTTTCTTGTATGGTTATTTTTTATTATAAGAAACAAGTTTTCTTGTTTCTAATTATTGTTAGTCAATATACTAGTTACATTTTTTACACTAATTTATTTGAATGGCATTAAAATAATTTAATATTTATAAAAAATATTTTAATTATAGCAGTGTTAAAGGTTTGAAGGTTGGTGTCTCGGGAAGTCCTGGGTTCAAACCTTCACATAATTAATTTTCAAAATATTATGTGCGGTATTACAAGTGAATTCTTGATTGCTTCGATGAAGAAAACATGGTGAGGAAACCTGTACTCCTGGAAGTTCCCCATACGGTTCTCAAAACTGTGTAGTACCAATCCGCACTTTCCAGTGTAGTGGACTAAGGCCCTTCACAATGTTAAAGAAGACCCGAGTCAGTTGTGGGACAATTAAGAGTTGCTAGGATAATGACAAATAATTATTAATCTGTACAATACCGTGAAAAATTCAAAATGATGTACAATACAATAAACCGTGAAAAATTAAAAAATTAAAAATTAGAAATGATGAATGTAAGAAGCCAAAAATTTAACACAAAAGTTAATTCTTTTGCTCCACGAACAGCCAAGAAAATTATTTTATACCATTTATTTTTAGTCTGTGGCAGTCACAAATGTTTAACCTGGTCTGAAATAATAATTTGAGAGAACAGCAAATGGATGACGTCATGCGTGGAACGCACACATGCGCGGAAGTCAGCTTTACTCACTTAAGTCTTGTTTCACGGATGAGAGACTACGTTCTCGTTAAATCTGGCCAGGAACGACAAGGATTGACGCAAATAACGCTACTTACAAGAAAATTTTCTTGAATACCCTAATTAATCTTCAAATTCAAATTTGGAAATAATTTATTCATGTGGGTACTTATAAAAACCGTTTTTTATTTTGAGTCTACCGTCGTTTTGAATGATGCGTCACTGAGGAGAACAAAGAGTCAAAAAAAATCCTCAGATAATTATTTATTTCTAAAGTTCACATTTAATTATTATAAGTCCTTGACTGTAAAATAGTATTTTATATAAAAGAGGTACTGTGTAAAGTGTTATTGTCTGCGTAAAGTAAATTATTTTCTCCCAGCGATATGCTCAAAATATATTTTGCTATACAAGCGACTAAACGGCTATACAATCTCTCCAGTAAAAAAAGGATTTTTTTAATTCATTTACAAAACAAAATGCTTCCTTGCTGTTAAAATTATATATTATAAAAAATATTTTTAAAGACGCTATTTTATACTGAATAGTAGGCGAGGCTTAAATCAGAGAATCTAGTAACACGAAACTTTGTAAAAACTTTCATTACAAATTTATTCTAAGGATTCGGCTGACCAACGTTAAACTTAGAATTTAGGTACTCTTTTAAACTACAAGTATCTAGGCAAAGTTTCAGTTGCCAGCAAGTCATACAGATATTTTATCCCCTGTCAATAAAGCCTATTCAAAAACAATACATAAAAACGTACAATGAAAACGAAACCTCACTTTTCGTTTTTGTACGGAACATTACCACATCTGAATGTTCATTTCTGACAGTCCTTCAAATTTCATTTTTCACGCTACAATGAGTAGAAATATTGAACGCAAAACGTGCTTATCATAAAATATGTCATTTCCATGAGGCATTTTAACATACTTATTACATATCCAAAATTCCTGAAAGTAATAGTCGATTTTTTTTTTCGCTGTTACGAGTAACTTCATTACAGGGATTTTACGGCTGTATTGGGCGGTCTAATTTGCAGAATCTTGTTCTTAACAGTGTCGTTAGAGGAAACAGAACCATTTTATTTTTATTTCACATTCCTGGGATTAGTGCTTGACCACTATCCCACCTTTGGTAAACGACGATGTAGCCTTGGTGGTGACTTTACCACTACCACTACTTTACCACTTTACCTCTAGTTTAGCTTATTCACCCTTGTCTTGAAGATAACATTATTAACAAACACTGACACTGACAACATAGTCCTCAGTCGTATGTATTTTAATATTATATATAAGTCGTTGATAGGCAATAGCCTAGCTGTTAGAACGTTGGTCTCATACGGTAGGTCCTATGTTCAAATTCTTCGCGCACCTGTAATTTTCAAAAATCTATGTACGTACAACTTAGTTTTAACTGCTTTGGCTATGGAAAACTTCGTAAGGAAATCTGTACACCTGACAGTTGCCCAAAAAGGTGTGGAAAGTTAGTGGACAGCAAGTTTAGTGGACTATGGTCTGTAACTGTGAGGTATGGTTTGTAACTCACATTGTGAGAGGCAATTTGAGCCCAGTAGTGGGACAATTTTAGTTTGCTATTATGATGATTATTTACTGATTGTTTTGACTGTAATCGACAGCAAGCATCCGACATAGCTCAACGACATCTCTACGCGCCCTCCGAAGCACGAAGACACCTCAATAAATGCCTACGATCTCACAGATGACGAGCATTGATGACAATAAACTTACTATCGGCTCATTTTTAGAAAATTTACAGAATAGCTATCAATAACAATTGAAATTAACACATTAATAATTCATTATAGAAACCAATTTCAAAATAGAAGCTCAGTCAATAGAAAACAATTAATTTGTTACAATAATATGAATATTTCCATTAGAGTAATGATAATAAAATATACTCGACAAATACTATTTGGCTGGATGTACTGTATATGATTTCATATAATGTGATAGATTTTTATGATGATTAAAATATGTATCGAATGTGGGTGAAGGTAAGTGTGAATTCTGTGATTTATTTTGGTGCCTGCATTATTTATAGTAATTGTTATATTATATTTCACACGATGTTTCACCGAAGAAAGTGATAAATAAACATCTTTGGACAACTCACACACGGTCTACTGACCCTAAACTAAGTATTAGCTTGTACTATGGTGATCAGACAATTGATAAACACACATACATATACGTTACATATATTTTAAATATGTACTCATATAAATATTTGCACCCAGATACACAGAACAAACATTCAAGCTAATCACAGAAAATTTTGACCTCGGTCGGAATCGAACCCACGACTTACGAGGTAGAAGTCAGGTTCACCAATCACTAGACAACCAGCCTGTCAACTAGTTACATTACTATACTATTCACATCATTTTGGAAATAGCTTGCGCACTGGTTTGAACCCAAAATCTCCCGTTTGAGAGACCAACGGTCAAACTGTTAGGCTATAAACATAGGGATTAAAAAATGCGAATTTAAAAAAGTGCATTAACAGCTTCTCTGATTGTGAAGCATGAGTATCGTGTGGCTTAAATATCACTCTTACATTCCAAATTACATTACATTATAAATAAAGCGTAGTCTTAACTCAACTTAACAAAGAACAGATCAGATACAGTCGAGTATTCTTAGTTGGCACAAACTGTACATGACACCAAACAAATAAATTTATACCACGTCAGTATAGATACAATAGTTGTTCGTCCAACTCACCTTGTTTTTATCAGAACAATCAGTAATCTTACAAATATGATTTAGTATTAAGAACAACTAAAAGCTGCTGAACGAACTTACGGGATATCACATAAATCTAAACTTTGAAAGAAAGTAATTCTGTCTCTATGGTTATACGATATTGTCCTCTATCTATATTTTATCTGTTATATGCTGTGACGTAATCATAACTATTTGTTTTACTATCGTAGTCGAGGCTACGGTGTTATTGCGTTGAATTGCTATTATTTTTTGTCCTCTTTCGTCATTCTCTTTCCAATTCTGTCCTTCCATTTTCCACCTGTCCTGACACAATAGCTAATAGCGTATGGGAGTACAAACCTCAATCCCATACTAGCTGACTAGGATATCGTAAGATGCGATCAGTCAGCTGCTAGCTGGTAGGGCTTTGCGAAAGGATTTTTATCTTTTAGAGACCTGTCAGGCTAGCTACCATCATCTGGCTTGGATCACCTGGCGTTGATCCGTCGTAATCCGGCTAGGGTCCTTGTTTTTTCTCATCGCGAGTCTATTACTTCTTCAGGCAGGCAACGCGTTGGTAACACCCCAGTTGTGTTGTTAATATCACCGCCGTCATCAATTGCCGTCAAACCCATCTAATAACATAACAAAATATTATCGGTGAATCTGGACTTTTTAGTTTACTTTGTTGACTCCAGTTGCGTCAAGGATGTATTTCTTCCTTTTCGTTTCCAACTTCAAGAAGCAAGTCTGCCGCTACTTGGCACTCATAGTGTTGACGCACTTCCTTGCTAATATCTGTGGTCAACGGTAATGATTTGCCATCAGTAATTTTTTTTAGGTCATAAAAATTATGTTTCATCTTCATACTATTTCACTCAATCTTATGGTGAAATTGCGTTGAATATTCCGGTACAAATGTTGCGTTATATTTCGCAGCGTAACACCGTTAAAGATTAGATTTTTCGTCGAGTAAACAGGGAATCTTTTAGAATTTTCACTTGGTTGGCTAAAAGCGTGCTTTGTCACAGAAATAGGGAGTTTTTCAGTGAAACAGTTACCTTTATAAGGACTTAACGTCGTAGGAAACGGCCGACTGAGTATACGACCGCGGGGGCGCCCTTCCAGTGCTGATAACAGAATTATCCGAACGACCTCATCCATCTTTTAAATGTGGACCTTACTTTTGTTACCTTTGCCCACGATGTGTTACTCGTAGGGATCCGGTATTGTGAAGAATTAAAAGTCCGCAAAAATAGTTTTTGGTATTGTTAAATGTTTTTTTTATAATGTTGGTGCACCATGGAAGGCCGTGCTTCTTTGAAGGATTTCTTTTCTAACAAAATAATGATCGCTGTTAAATACTTGTACTCAATATTCCTTAGTGTAAATTTAAGGGTTTCTGTTATTAGGTAATGCGTATTTTACTATCTCCTATTAAATTCAAAATTGTCCTTCACTACAGTTACGTTCACGCAAGTAACTATTTTATCTCACCATCGTTTCGTTAAGATAGAAGAGAAGTCAAGAGTGAATAGGCTTCTGCTAAGTTATTGCGCTTTAACATCGAAGACTTCATCACCACTTACCGTCAGGTGGGATCTTAGTCAAGCGCTAACTTAGGTAAGGTAAAAATTATATATATATATACCCCATGAAAGTCTGATTGGTGGTGGTTCTGCGGAAGCAAGAACTCTCAGGTTCCATTCCCGGATTGGGCAGATTATATATAATTTTTTTATTAACTAGCTGTACCCGCAGCTTCGTTTATACACAATCATTGTTTTTTCATTACCAATGGTACCAAAAATCCCATACAAACTTTCATCCCGTATCCCAAGGGAACTCTGGTATAATTAGGGAAGAAAAGTTTCCTAAATGATAAGAATTTCTCGAGATTTAAAGTAATTCCAAAAATAAATATTACATATATTATGGGGCATTTCAGTAACAAATTTCACCTCCCCTTTTCTATCCCTTATAGGACGAACTTAAAGAAACGGTGAATTTATATAGAAGGTATTATATTAAGGATATTTATATTTCAAATTCAAGATCAACACATACACATATCACCCAAGAGCTTGTATTTAAAATTTCAAAATATTAACATAATTTTACCTTCTTTTCTTTTTCATAACAAAATATCAAAAAAGTGAGAAACTCGTATTAATTTAAATAAGGCATGTTTGTTGCAAATTTCAAGCAAATCGGTTGACATTTAAGAAAATTCCAATACAAACTTGCTTATCCTATTTCAAACAAACCAAGGAATCGGAATAAAAAGTATCCTCAATGTTAATCGGGGATAAAAGTAATGAATTTACAAAGTTTCATCGAAATCTGTCCACGGGTTTTCATGTGATGCGCGTTCAGACAGACAGACAATAATTTAAAAAAAAATTTTTTAGTGCTCTATCGCGATATTAGAGTGACCTCTCATCAAAATTTTGAAAAATATTCAATGTACAGGAAAAATGCACCTCGAGTTATATTATAGTATAGATATCAATTTTCAGGTTATCATATGTTCATAAAACTTTCGTCATATCAAAGTCTATCTTTGGTGAGGGCTCAATTTAGTTTAAAATCATTTTTTTGTCAGTAATATACCTTATATTAAAATATTTAAATTAAACACACAAGCCTTAATAATGGAGCCCTAAAACGAAAAAATAATAAATTGATATACTAACATACTAATATACAAAATTGCACTGCAAGTTAAATGAAAGCTTGTAATGAGCGGAAAGAAAATATTGCATTGAGTCAAATACCTAATACTAAATTGTTTTTTCAACGCAGTTCATCTTCAAATGAACGCTAGTTCAACCGGGTGTTTAAAATAGTCTCAAATAAATGTTATTCTCGAAATAAGCTTATTTACCACAATTTAAACACAGATAAAAATATCCATTCTTAGTGAAATAAGGAAGCTTATTTTTCTTTCAGTGAACATATGAAGAAACTTGATAAAATTATCTCTGACTTAGTAAAGTTACTTATAAGTTGATAAATTTATTTCTGGGTAAGCAAAAATATTTTTAATACCTATTTCATTTGCATTGTTATAATTGAATTCGTGTGTTCTCGAATATCCTTTTAAAATTTTGAGTACTTAGTGTACCTACTAGTATTATAAATACGAAATATTGTAAGGATTCACAAAAACTTCACGCAAAAACTGAATAGATCTGGATGAAATTTGGCACAAAGCGAAAGCCAAGGGCAACCCCTAGTATTTGATATACGTTAACTAACATATACTTTAATACAAGTATTTTTTTAACAAATGGGATTACTAGCACTGAAATTACAAATTCGAAATCACTTTCAAAAAATTATTTAAATTAATTTATTGAAAATTAATAGTCATCCGTAACTGCCCCACTTTTGTCCCACTATTGGGATCTGGTCTCTTCTCACACCGTGAGGGGTATAGGCATCTCCCACGCTGGCTATGTCCGGATTGGAGGACTTCATATACATTTGAGAACTTGCAGAACTTTTGGGAGTACAGGTTTCTTCAAGATGGTTTCCTTAGTGTGACACGTAAGTGAACGTAGTCTCTTAGTACGCATATAACTGAAAATTATAGGTGCATGCGTGGATTTGAACCAATGTACGGGTGTATTAAAGGACAACGTTCAAATTATTTGGCTATTACTGCGATAAGACTTAAAAACACTAAAATATCCTATCCTAAAATATCCTAATAACATATCCTACATCCACCAAAAACCTTTGAAAAGCAATTATTGTACCTACTATTGTTCATTGCCGACCAATTTCAATTCTTATTCCTTCTGAACTTGTTTTAATTATTTAAAAAATATTAGTCAATTTCAAATAGTGCGCGTTCATTTGTCAAATCAAACAGCGTCACATCAAACAGCGCTTCACGGCTACCGCTTACACATTTCCATTGTTGCATGAAATCATTGCCGTAGATTGCGAAACACATGGGTCGTATCAAAATTATAGTATTATTTTTTTCTACATAATACTGTACTTTATTTTGTCATCCAACTAAAACCATACGATATGTAAGCCAGAAAATATAATGTTCTGTGTATAGAAACATATGTTAAACACGAACGAGGTAGCTTTTGTTGTGGAGGGACATTATTTGGGAGAACGATTTCATTCTGCCAGTGAACAAATTTTTCCGTAAAAATCAAGTACGTCAGAACATTAAAACTGTAATTTTAGTACGTCTTTAATACTTTTTAGATGTATTTTACAAAAATCTTATACTAATGTAGACTATGGTGTATAAAGCTTTATTTTATTTGCTTGCGGAAAATCGTAAGTAGAGTTACGATTACAATTGCAAGTTAAGGGTATTTTGGGTCATGCAATCGATTACTATATGGAAATTGCTCATCTTGTTTTTGAAAATATCGGAAACATGTAATATACATTCATAGATTGTATTTCCCGAAAATAAATTGTTTGACAAAAATCTCACCTGATGGTAAGTGGCAACGATGTCTGTTGGGCGCACTAACTTAGTAAATACCTTTTAAGACTTTTCTTCAAGACTGAGATACCACAGATGCTATTTCCGAAGTGGCCAGTACTATTTAAGCATCCAGTATTTGTTATTGATTTAATGTAGTTTGGGTTTAATAGAGTAAATAGACCTTGATTTATTTATTATTTTTTACACTAGATGGCGACACTACCTTAATAACGTAGGTACGTTACTATGCATAGTATCTAATTACGTCACCTATTTATTTATTTAAAATTATCTTGTTCGTTGTATGTTATTTGTATTTTGTGAAGTGCAATAAAATGTCAATATTTTGTATTGTATTTTTTTTGCCACACGTACAGATGTATTACCACTAATGAGTACAAGTGGAGGTTTCGATAAATCGAAATATATTTTCTCCGTGAAACATTCGCTTACCGTGTACTCACACACGTGCATAAATATTTATTACCTATTAAAGCCAGAAGCAATTCATTAAACAGGTTTTACGAGTTATTCAAATGAGATTTATTATTCAGAAAGAGAAAAATATTTTATGTTGCTCGCCGCAAATCGACTTAACAATATTATTCGGGTAATCACATTTCATTCGGATTAAGTATCGAACAAATCAAATATTACTAATAAATGATCCCGCCGCGTTGTGAAAGTTCACGGGGAATGTTCTTATATTTAATAAAATGGCTACCATTCGTGGAACTTTTCCAGCTCGCAAATTATAAGTAGGAAACACAAATAATAGTTGACGTCGGGCGAGAGAAGGGTAGAAACCGCCGCGGGGGGGGTAAGTAATCAGTCGGGACAGTAATTTGAAAGCCTTAAGGGTGTGATCGGTTAACGCAGACAAGGGTAGTACTAGCATCATCGGAGGGAAGAAATACTTTAGCTCAATATTTCCAATGTGGCTTTGTTTTGTAGCTCTTGGAGATTAGGTAATTTCGCGATAAACACTGACTGGTTCGATTGGTTAGTCCGAGTCTCGAGAGAAATGAATATAATGTGGAAACACAAGTTAGAGATGTAATATGATTTGGTTCACTGTTCCTGTCTTACTTCTTCCGACGAGGCTAATCAAAAGCCAAAGTTATATATAAACTATTGTGATATCCTTTGTTAATAAAAACGAGGTAGATATTTGTTCATTTCGCGGAGGTTTAGCTTTTATAAAAAATCAGTCAAGTGCGTCATTTTATTTGCAGAGATTCTGTAGGTGATGCAATATTTTTTTAAATTTGAAGTTGGTTTTGTTCGAAAATCAAACTACGCCATCGCTTCAAAAAATACGGTGTGTGAGGAAGAGTGATCTTAGAAGAACAAAACGGAAAGAAACTCCTAAGAAGTTATACTTTATAATATTACAAGTTAATGCTTGACTACTTGTAAAGCGCATTAACACTTTAAGATTATCAATCTGGACACACTTTTCTTTGAGTTTCATTGTATGTGGTAAATGCAATATCATATATCATATATATCATATCATGCAATATCATGAGTTTTCATCAATATATCGATTTAAACAAATTTTACCTATAATTTTTTATAAATAGTAACAATCCGATTAATTAAATTTTTAGGAAAAGTCAAATATATTTAGTATTTAACTACATCCTTGTGAATACGCTGGATTTTGTATGTATTTATTATTGTTTTTTGTTAGTATTAAGAACTGTAATAAATGTTGAAAATTTATATGTGTTTAAAAAGAAAATAAATAAGCTTTTTGCTAGCTAGGGTTTAATTTTTTTAACACTAATCCTACTAATATTATAAATGTGAAAGTTTGTGCAGTTTTTTGGAATTTTGTATTTCCTTCAAGCGCTAAGCATTGAACGAATTAAGACGATACTTGGCTCATAAATAGACCGCAACCAGGAAATTAACATAGGGTAGATTTGATCTGGACTGTAGGTTCCCGGATGATGTGCACTTTTGTATACATTCTTTCATGCGCTAACTGTCGAAAGGATAAAAATAAAACTTAGCACACAGATAGATACCTGGGAATACCAGTGTTTAATTCAAACATGTTCTCAACCCAATAACGGTCTTCCCAAACCCACAACCAGATGACGTCGAAAAAAAACATTTTTAAAACGTATTTCTTAATTATTCTACGACTTGTCTCGATAAATATGTATATCCGTGCAAAATTAAATATTCCCGGTATTAGACAAGCTCAACAAAAGATTTTGAGATTTCTAGAAAACCCAAAAAAGTCAGTAAAATTGCTAAAAAGGACTTTGCTTTAACCCAATTAATTTTACTTTGAATCTTTTCAACGAACAGAATAATGCCAGTATACGCAACACTCGTCTGTTTTGAGTATACTGCCGACCACTCAAGGGTGCTTCGGCTCCCCTAGTCGGGTGAATTCGAATATCTTTGCACCTTAATTACGCTTAGTCTCAGCAAACGACACGTATAGTCTACGCTATCGAAAAAGGGAGTGAAAAATTTGAAGATTCAAAATCGTGCCTCTTTCACGCGTACGAGAGGATCTTTTGAATTTAAGTATTCTCGAATAAAAAAAAATCTCAATTTCCGCTTGACTTTTTTATCAGTTGCCCTATAGATATTTTTACTATGTATGACTATATAAATTAATTAGTATAAATAAATATGAATAGGAATTACCACGACTCCAGATTATATTAATGTCACTTGATAGCAGAAGAGAATGTACACTCTAATTGAATGTAAAAAGATCGGTCGTATTACAATTCCTATATCGATTTTCAAATACATGTTAATGTACAATATTTAAAGGAACTATAATGACTAAAGCTTCATGTTAAATATGTATGAACCGTGAATATACATCTATCTGACGCATGTTCAACGAATCATGTGAATCGATGCAGGTAAACTCGGTACCAACTTCATTGTAATTCCTGTCTTTTTGGCTCGGGCCTTTCACATGTAACCTATACTGGAGGATGCGGTTTGGTAGACTTCACACATCTTTAAGAACTTTATCTTCACAATGAGTTCCATCCTCAAAGCAATAGTTAACTGGTGACACTCGTATAACTTTGAAAAAGGTACATTTTTGCACCGAGAAACTCACTTCCGAAAACATTCACACCATTAGAGTATAATTTTAATCTGATTCAAAACAATATAACCCTTGTACAATATATAAGCATGAGTTGAGTGTACTTGTTTCAAACTTGCTCTTCAGAAATATGTTACGCTAACATTAAAACATGACACAGTTTGTTCCATACTGCCAATAATACTCAATGCGCCTCGAAGGAAGTAAGCTGCTCTTATCTTACAACTTTTACATTATCTGCCAAACTGGTACATATATTTGAGCCCGAGTCTTACGCTTATCAAGTGAAACTACCAAAGCGTATATTTATTTGTTTCTATTTTCTGCCTGATTGACTCCGTAACTTTGGAAGTCGCGTCGATATGGGTTAGCCTAGCGAACTTCTTCGGCCCTGATTCAAAATCAGTTAATGCAAAAGTTTATTCTTATAAGTAAGATTACAGGGGAGAGTTTTACAAGCTGCTTTCTTTCGGAAATCCTTGAAGGTACGAAAAGAACATTTCACGGTACAAGATTTCAGATTAGCAGTTTTAAAATCATATTGGTTTTGTCTTGCTTTGGCTTTGTGTTGTAGTTACTTGGTGTCTTTGTTGTTCTGTATTATTTTGGTATATTCTATGTCTTCTTCAATATCATCTTTAACGTTAAGTAGTTTACGTACTAAAGTTTGTTTGTTTGAATTGGTCCCATGCGACTTAGGCTCTGACCAAATATATCGGTCAAATTTAGAAGGTGACATGAGCGTTGAAATAATCCAAATTATAATTTTTTGGATAACAAGAGATCCATGTTTAAGTAACAACTTAGAAACTTCACCGTGATTGGTTGATGCAATACAACATCATGTCATCATCATCATTAGTATTGGTGGATAAATCACGTGTGATTTAAAATATAAGTATGATTGGTCTTAGGTTATGAACCATTTAGTACATGATCGACTTAATAGCAATTTTTTTAAAACCACTACAATAATTCATAACAAATATGTTGTTACAGTACAAAGGTAATAAAAATTGTCGTTAATGGTCTTAGAATACAAACCCTAAATTCATGCTGGCCTACCAGGGTGTTCTAAAAGGCATACAGAAGAAGCGGCTCGGTGGTAAGGCTCTGCGGAAGGAACCCTCTCTAGCTTGAAACTCTAACCGATTCGTCGTGCTCCGGCCGGGAGTTTGAGAGCTAGTTCGCCTCTTTTTTCCCTCATCGTTTAATAATACTCCTTCCCATTCTTTTTCTATCGTTCGTCCTGAAGCTGTTTTGCTGTTGTATCTGGGGTTATTTTATATCTTTATTGATTCCGGTTGTTTCAGCAATATACTTTGTTGTTTGCCGTTTGTTTCCCTTGTTTCTTTCTTTTCCCCTCGTGTTTTTCTATTACTTCCTTCCTGTCAAGCAACGCATTAGCAACACGGCAGTTTGGTGGTTTTAAAGTTTATGGGAGGAGTTGATCATCTTACCATCACGTGATCCGTTTGCTTGCTTATCAAATAAAAAAAGATCACAAAATTTAACCTGAGTGCAAGAATTATATTCAGGTATTTTCCAACGTGCGGATCGTTTTATACAGATATCAGATTAACAATGACTTAATTAACTAAATGTACGTGCAACGCAACACGTGATTCTAACATTACCCCGGGATTTTTAGTTACCAAAATAGTTTTTATGAAAATAAATGTTTTATTAAATTTTGTTACTACGTTTTGCTTGAATAATTTAGGAGTTGAATTTGTATAAAGTTTTATTTTTGTGGCACGTCGCATTCTTCCTAATGGTGATACAATTTTAATAATTTTTTCTAGCATTATTCATGTATTAACTTTTTTTTTAGTTATAAAGGCATTGACATCGTAACCCATTCACCCCACTGGCTCGGGTCTTTTCCCACCAGATGAAGGATTTGTAATTCCCTTCCTAATCCCTTCATCGTTGATATTGGTCCCGTGAGCTTTGCGTCTTCTTTCCTCATACGTGCTCCAAGGACTAGAATAAGTTGACTTAGTCAGTATTCTCGATTACAACGTAAACGTTTTCAAATCGAGAGTGGAGAAGAGAGGATTTTTCTAAATTACAGTGCTTTACACATGACAGGAAATCGAATCCAGGATCGGTTCTACCACATCACTACCAACTAAGCCACTGGGCTTTAACAATGACGTCATAGACACCCGTATTCTTGACATTTACCTAATATAATGGGTTGTGTGAATCTTAATCTGTGGATATGTGATCAAACTTATCTTGGATTAAGTGAACTTACTCGATCTGAACGATAAGCCCGTTCACTGTGTATTAAACATATTGTATATTAAAGACAATTTTAGTGATATACAGTGAAATTGCTGTAATCTGGAGTCCCTTGTCTCGACTCGCCTTGCAGTTTAGATTGTACTTAAAACAAGGTTTATTTATAATATTTAAAAACACAAGCGCTCCATAATACAAAAAAACACACAAAATTTCATAACTGTATTGTTAACTGTGTTGTATTGTTGTTGGAGGTCCCTTGTCTGGAGACAATCCTGAATCACTGTGATATGAGGAAGTATCAGGTCGTGCTTGTCATAAAAATGTCATCGGGATGAAATGTTTATGCAGAATATCTGTCCCGCAGTGTAAGAGCATAAGCTTGCAAGATTTGACCCGTAACAAACTAATATTCAAATATACACTAATATACAGATATACACTGCAAGTTAAATAAAAGGTTGTAAAAATCGGAAAAGTCAATAATTGCATAGGTATGCGCTACCATTGTTAATCTGGACCAGTATTTTCATGTGTAATTTGTCGGATTCCAAGGTACTCTCATACAATACATTGACAGGCCGGTTGATCTAGTGGTTAGTGAACCTGACTGCTACACCGAGGTCGTGGGTTCGATTCCCACCCCGCTCATACTTTCCTGTGATGAACAGGAATGTTTGTTCTGGTGTTCTGGGTGTAAATATCTATATAAGTATGTATTTAAAACTATATATGTATGTTTATCGGTTGTCTGATCACCATAGTACAAGCTAACGCTTAGTTTGGGGTCAGATGGCCGTGTGTGAGTTGTCCAAAGATATTTATTTTATTATAAAGTTAAAACTTACGTTTACGGTATGAAGTAGTTTTTTTTTATGATTTACGTATTTTTATATGCTATAATAAGAGATTATAGCGCGTTACTCTGGGTTTACGATTCTTTCCCCCTGTTTAGTTTATTTTTATGACGTCTGTGTATAAGAGATTGCTTGCAGTAATGCCTTTTTATTTTATAGTTTTTCTCTTTGAAGTGTTCCTTCCCTGTGCTTTGATGTTACAATTTGTGTGTATGTCTGTATTACTCAATAGTCATAGAACATTTTCTCATACTTGTGTTAAATGAAATATTCATTAGCGCGAACATTAAATTATTATTAATTTATTATTTTTATTTTAAGTTTAAGAAAACTCAGAATTTGCACACATTTAATTGGTTTAGTTAAAATCCCGCCAGCTCGAATGACGCGGTTTTCTTCATCGTTTACTCTACATACGTACTGCGAAGGATTGGAATAACTTGTCAGCGTCGGAGTTCGCGCCCATGATGTTGGAGTCTTCAAAAGATGAGTGAATAGGCATTTACTAAGTTAGTACGCCTTGCCTTAGACGTCATCGCCGCTTTCCATCTGGTGGGATCAATGTCAAGCAGTAACTTATTGTTGGAAAAAAAATCCTTCTGCATATTATTTATTTAAATTATTTATTCAGATCCGTTCGTAGTTTTTGCGTGAATGAATAACAAACATACATCCATCCATTCATCCATTCGTCTATCCATCCTCACAAATTTTCGCATTTATAATATGACATTTACTGATATAGTTGAAAGGGGGGAGGGGGCTCATTGGAAAGGAGGTGTACCTACCTTCAAAGTCAAAATATTTTATTTTAAAATAGGAACATCGAGCTCAATTAATGAAAGTCAGATGATTACATACACAATATTCATACATTCTTATTAAGATACCTTAAAGTTTGTTACGGATTTAAAATCTATAACCAATTCCACGGTGTTGTCTAATGTTTCGGTAGACAATTATTAGCCTAAGTAACCTAGCGTAGGCCAGAAGAAAAAAGAGCCGGAGAAAAAAAAGTCTTGGTACTCGTTTTAAATAGTCACGTTAATATTTAAATCGCATATTTTTAAAGTCATCTATACAGTAGTAAAATATGAAACAAGAAACTCAGAACGCAGCATAGTCTAGAGGGGCGGTGCGGGTTTGTACAAGCCGGCAACCCTGTAGCATAGTTGGTAACTTGCCGGTGAGTTCAGTCCCGGAGCAGGCCTTTACTGTGACAGATAAATAATTGTTCACGGTATGTACAATTTTTAATGGTTATCTATGTTTTTCGTATTAACTGTGCACAGAGAATTATATTGGATATTAGTGTAGATATTAATATTTTTTATAAGCATAGTATTCGGCCTTGAAATTTTATGTAGGAGAATTTGTATCGGATGTGGCACTCATTTGAGAGGAAGCGATAACTAGGATAATTTTATAATATTACTAACTTCCGCTCACAGCTTCACTTGCGTGATAAAAAAAACCCTTTCTGTTATTCCGGACTATAATCTATTTCTGTGCCAAAGGTCATTGAAATCGGTTTAGTAAAGCGTAACAAGCATCGATCCATCTTCTCTAACTTTCGATTTATGAACTAGTGCCTGCCCGCGGCGTCGTCGTGGTGTTACGTTGATTAAAAGTAGCCTATGTCTTTTTCAGACTATACTCTATCACTGTGCCAAATTTCATTCAAATCTATTCAGTAGTTTTTGCGTGAAAGAGTAAAATTCATGCAGCCATCATCTCAAACTTTCCCATTTATAATACTAGTAGGATTTAGTAGTATTCCTGCATCATGACTGCATTTAAATGGACGTAAATATGTCATTTGATAATTTAATTGTCTTTCTTTGATAGCAAGTTTTGTTCCCATATGTCGTTTGGTAATTTAATTTTCTTTGTGAGCGAGTTTTGTTCCCATATGTCGTTGGGTAATTTAATTTGCTTTCTTTGTAAGCGGGTTTTGTTCCCATATGTCGTTACGTTATTTAATTTTCTTTCTTTGTAAGCGAGTTTTGTTTCCATATGTCGTTTGGTAATTTAATTTTCTTTCTTTGTGAGTGAGTTTTGTTCCCATATGTCGTTAGGTAATTTAATTTTCTTTCTTTGTAAGCGAGTTTTGTTCCCATAAGTAGTTTGGTAATTTAATTTTCTTTCTTTGTAAGCGAGTTTTGTTTCCATATGTCGTTTGGTAATTTAATTTTCTTTCTTTGTGAGCGAGTTTTGTTCCCAGTTTATTCTCTTTAATACTTGGCACAGCTTTGTGCGCATCCGTTTTAAAATCCACTTACTGATTTATGGGGGAACACGGTTGTTTGTTACGAATAATTCACTCCATTTACTGCGTAAAGTTAGTGTTGTATTGAATAAGCTTCTTCTAAGTTAATGCGCTTTACCACCTTCGACTACATGGCCGCTTACCACCAGGTGGGATTGTAGTCAGGCATTAACTTGAAAATGTTAAATTGATTTACGTTATTGAATTTAGTTGATTTTTTTTATTCCGACTACTTTGATGATTTTTTCATTTTATTAGCTATCGATGTAATTTAACGTATTTAAAAAAAATATATTATTTAAAATATCTTGTTGTTGCGCTCAGAGTCGTTAATGGTTACTTTACTGTTCCTTAGTACAGAAACTTACACAAAATCGGTATTAATGAGTGACTTAAGCAACCATTAACGATTCCTGAGTGTGGCAATAAATGAGGGACATTGAAAAGATTCGCAAATACGTATATTTTACTAACTCGAGAGCCCGCGCTCTTGACCTCGCACTGCCAGTGTCGCTTGCCAAATAAGTGTCAATGGGCAATGTTGGTGCGGTCCGTCGCTTTTGTTATTTCGTGAGAGTTTAAGTTTCGTTATACATATACGTTTTTAGACTAATATCGTCGCGGATACTAAATGTTTTAAATGCAAACGAGTACTCACGATCTGTTTTTTATTATTGTATATTATTCTTTCACTGACCATGACCCACACATGTGAGTCGAAAAATCGGTATATTAATCATCATATCGTGAGTACCCCCGTTTGCATTTAAAGTGTTTCATCATCATCTCAACCCATTCAACCCACTATTGAGCACGGATCTCTTCTCTGAATCAGAAGGTTAAGGCCATAGTCCACCACGCAGACCAAGTTCGGATTGGCAGACTTCACACACCTTTGAGTTTTGCAAACAACCTAGCATGCAAGTTTCCTCAAGATGTTTTCCTTCACCGTTATAACGAGTGACATTTAAATGCTTAAAACGAACATAACTCCGATAAGTCAGAAGTGCTCTGGGATTCGAACCAGGACCCCCCGAGTAGGAGGACGAATTCTTAACTAGACTATCATCGCATTTTTCACTTTTGATTCCGGTTTCATGCCATTTCCTCCCTGTACAACATTACTTATACATTGTGCTAGATTTTTATATGAAATGCTATACATAGATACTTAAAATGTTATCTTTTTAAGGATATTAACCCTTCAATAGACGAATACGTAAAGCTAAACTGTAGTTAAAGTCAGGTAGGTAGTAAAGAATGTTGGTAAAGCGATCTGTGTCTGATGCAGGTGGTGCAATCACTGCTTGGAATGCGGCAGGTGCCAGGACGAACGGCCCCGCAGCGACACGCTCAAATCACGTCTGTTAACCGCAGGACTATGACCGCCCATAGAGTTAAGATGATGACAAACGATCGAATTTATATAATTTGTTTGACAATTTTTTTGACTAGAAACAGAAGATTTGTCAAACTTTCGAATTTGTGTGACAAGCAAGAGATAGGTAAAACTGTGTCTGATACAGGTGGTGAAGTTACTGCTGTGGAATCTACTAAGATACGCCCGCGGCCTTGTCCAGGTGGTATGTTGATAAAATGGTATGTGTTATTCTATCCCTATGCTAAATTTCATTCTAATCCTGTCAGTAGTTTTTTATATGAAGGAGTATCCATCCATCCATCCTCCAGCCTCACAAACTTTCGCATTAATAGTATTAGCAGTAAGCTATTATAGCAATAAATATGGAAAAATAAACACATAATTCCATACAATATTCCACGGCTGACAAATTATAAAACCTTACACATTCAAATTTAAAAAATATAACTTAACATACGTATGCATTAATTTGAATTTGGAATCTAAATGTTTTATTTGGTGACAGTTTAAAAGCGGCCAGTTATTGCCTATTAAAAGGCGCCTCCTACGCATTATACGACCTATGGTGAGTGTAATGGCGTAATTCTAGACTACTCTATGTATATGGTAACAAGATTAAAAAACCCCACGACAGGTGGTTGCCGACGCCGTTAGGAAAGCGTTAGGAGCCAGGCTTCACGGATATGTATGATAAATTATAAGCAATTCTGTAATTCCTTTAATAGGGATTACGCTTATATTTCTTTTTACGAGTGCGCTATAAATTTATTATAATAAAAAAATATACTAGAAACTGTCTTCGCTTCGCTTCGGAAGAGCCATTTACCAAAAAAGTAGTTATTGTGACATAACTCTAAGAGTTTGACATACGGTATCGCGGACTTTTTTGTAGATATTGATGTCCTCTATAAAACTGTAGTACATCACTTTGCGCTATCGTCAATAATTTCCGCAACGTACGCGATATAAAGATTTTTTGGTACTTTTTTCACACGTTTGTGTACCTACCTATTTTTTTCGTATTAAATATATCCTATGTTCATCCGGGATAATGTAGGATTCTAATGGTAAAAGAATTTTAAATCAGTCCAGTAC
>DWJZ01000975.1:0-26459 GCA_018249125.1 Asbolis capucinus | reverse complement strand
TCGAATTGAGAAACCTCCTCCTTTTTTTGATGTTGAAAACTGCTTTTTTCCCGCGGGATGATAGGTTAAAGTTAGTATGGCAAGAATTCACTAGACAACACTTCTTCCGAGGCGAAGCCAGGGCCATTTCTATGTAATAATACATATATCTGATTCCGTACTAAGCATTAGCTTGTACTATCAAACATGAATACAATCTGATAAAGATATTTTACGACACCCAGACACAAATATTCCTGCTCATTACAGAAAAGTTTGTTCTGTGTGGGAATCGAATTCAGTCAGGTTCACTAACTGCGAGAACAACGGTCTTTACCAGTTCATTTCAAAGTCATCATATTTCGTCAAACCAATTTTTTTAAATAAACCCGGTAAAAGTCAATGGAATTGATTTCAATTCCATTGACTTTTACCGGGTTTATTTAAAAAAATTTGGTATTTACCAATAATGAAGAAAAGTTAACGGGAATAGGCAAAACTTTATTTGATTTGCATAAATAATAAAATCTGTTTGTGTTTTCATTATTTACGCAAAACTAATACAAAACTTTTTCTTAATGTTAGTTTTCTAAACAAATCTAAGTGATTCTGTGCTTTAGAGGGCACGTAAAGACGTTGATCCACCTTCTTCGACCTTCAGGCAGCATAATATCAACGGATACTTGCTTTGACATGACTCCTTCAATGTGGCTTGGTGGAGGAAACCTGGTATACCAAGTTTCTTTTAAAAAATCAATCATAAAACCCACTCAGCAGCTGCAGTTTGAATATATTCAATAAACTGATGCAATTTGAATATATTCGACTTGCCTCGTTCGTATATGACAGGAAATAAATGATGAAGTGAAATAAATTTTCTGGATAAACTTCGATGAGGCAGCATTATAGGCCTAATCACACGTGCGACTGTTACGCGACACTGATACGACAGAATGTCGCACTAAAAGTTGCGTATGAAAATACATAGCGTGTGTCCTAATTACATCAACAAACCGTCAGCCGTCTATCCGTGCTTCGGAGAGCACGAAGCCTATTTCTTGGTCTGCTTATTATTCTTAGTCATTAAATTTAATGGTGATCTGAAAGTGCCCAGAAGTTGTCGATGACGTCAGTTGGTGAAGATAGTTGCAACGCGTTTGTTACATTCAGGGAAGGCGGGTTTCAGGTATAGGTAACATTATTTTTATCGTGAACGGTAGTCAAGCCTTGTCAAAGGCATTCAAATGGCTTAAAAGCTATAAGCAAATCGCTCAACTCCTCCAATTCGTGTGCTTAGAAGAGTATTACTACGTCTTTTTACTTCTGAGTAGTGACCCGTGCTTCGTATATCGTTAAGGAATTGTCCAGTAATTTAAGCGTGCGACATTTTGTCGTGTAAAATCGCAAGTGTGAAACGACAGTATGTAAATACAACGAGATAACTAGCGGATCAAATGTGGAGTAAGTTTCCTAACTTCAAAACCCTTTTAAGTGCTAACATTACCTAAATTTGTAATCTGAGATATTAAATGTTTAACTCTTCTTGCTGTACTCAAATCATGTATTTCTTGTAGATATTTTCTCTTACGCCATTTTTTTTGGACTGTACTAGGTACCGTTTTGGAAAGGTGCTGAAATAAAGAGGAGAAGAAACGGCGAAAGAGACTCCGCAGCACTTTTATACAACATCTTACCAATATTATAAACGCGAATGTTTATGACGAATGATATAGGAATGCTATTATAGATCAAAAAACTGTTCTATAAAACACAAAATGTATACCCGTGCGAAGCCGGGGTGAACCACTAGTTATTAATAATGCTACTAATATTAATATGACAGGCCGGTTGGTCTAGTGGTTAGTGAACCTGACTACTACACCGGAGGTCGTGGGTTCGATTCCCACCCAGGTCAAACTTTTCTCTGATGAGCAGGAATGTTTGTTCTGTGTGTCTGGGTGTGTAAAGAAATATCTATTTAAGTATGTATTTAAAAGTGTATATGTATGTTTATCAGTTGTCTGATCACCATAGCACAAGCTGCCGCTTAGTTTGGGTTCAGATGGCCGTGTGTGAGTTGTCCAAAGATATTTATTTATTTATATAAAGTTCCAATAAGGCCTTAAGGACCGGCGACATTTTGGTCTTCCATGTGCTATATCTTATCAGGTGACCAGACCAATTCTTCCATCAACTTAGGTTGTCTTTTTGAACATTCGGTGGCAAAATTATATTACCACTTAAATGCTTTACTTGTTGGCGGACAAGTTGCCTGTGCCGTCGATAGGTTAGAAAAGAACTTTAACTTCTCTTCTCTCCATCCACGTCAAACTCACACCAAAATGTCACGTCTAATTGTCAAGTGTTGCCACACTCAATTTCCAAACTCCAACACAGGTTCAGCCTTTTACTTTTGTAACATCTAAAACATTTTCCCCAAACTCAATTTCCCAAGAATAAAAGTACTCAAATAAAAATGGCGTAATGGGAAAATCGCAGTATCAATTCCCGAATTCCCTTCCCTCGACGTCGGCAGCAAGTGCTACAAACAATGTTTTTCCCACACACCCCTGACATTCTTATCATGCCAATTACAGAAGGGTTAAGTCTTGGAGTTGGGTTCTGTAGAAAGGGCAAGCGACAGGACTCCTAATTAAGGTGGACCCCCGCTGTTAAGCTCGTTATTCCTGACTGGGGATCAGCTGTTCTGGTTGATGGGAATTTTAGTGGTTTCTTTTCATTTGAATTTAATTAATGTAGTTTACAATTATTTGTAGTTTTAATGGCCTTTAAGATGACGTTAGTACTGCATATACAATTTTATTGAATAGAAAGAAAGAAAAAACAGAAAACTTCGTAATTTTTATTAATATCAATTTAACAGAATTTCTTTTATTTAAATTTTATACGATTTTTGTGTGTTTTGTAGAGTTAATATTTACAGTCTTGTAGAGTAAAATTTAATTTATTTTTATCTACTCGTATACTGTAAACTGGGGCCTTTCCTTGTTTTTCTGAAGTATTTCCAGAATGCTATCAGAATTTTCTAGAAAGTTACAATGAGACCTTAAAGACCGGCGACGCATTTTGGCCTTCCATATGCTATATCCTATCAGATGACCAGACCAATTCTTTCATCAATTTAGGTTGTCTTTTTGTACATTCGGTGGCAAAATTATAACTGAATATACTCGTAAGTGGGGTTTCATACATATGTACGAAAAGTACAGAGAGAAAAAAAATTTTAATATGTTTTATAAGTATTTATCAAATTACTTATATTAAAAATATTTAATAAGTTTTTAGTAAAAAAAAACCTATGTATACTGGTAAAGATGATTATCTAACCTCATTAGGACAACCCTGGGCAACCAAACACAGCAGTAAGCCAACTATAAAATATTAGTTTTAAAAATAAACTGTGTTCCATATTTGAACAATGTCAAACAATCTAAGATAACACTAAATTCTACCCCCCGGGACCGCTATCACATTCCATCTGACCCCCTGAAGATAGAGCTCATTCGATATCCATCGAAACATTTGTTCAAACGATCACACCGTTGTACTAGAAAACCGAGTAATGTATTTCGAAGTAACAATTATTATTCCCGAATACGTCTGATTTCCATTTATTATTTTGCAATAATTTCTCCGCTCAACGAAAATTCATTCGCAATTTGTACAATTCCATTGTGGTGGGACTAAATGATTTTTCAAATTATCGGTTTCGGAATTATTTTGGTACGCAGACGACTTTTTTCGCGGTATTTGTTTTCGTTAATTGGTTTTTGTACAATAGTTAGATGTTATCTGTGGTTTCCGTGTTTTTTTTTAATTGAATGTATTGTACAGTTGGGTACAGGTATCCGTTCAGCCAGAAAAGTCATGATTTTTTTTATTTTTTTAATTATTAATCTCTTAAATATTAAGGCATGGCTGAAGTGCATGCATACCAATCTCCATTGGAGCAGCGTGGTGTAGTATGCCCTAGGCCTCCTCAGTATGAAGAGAGCTTGTGCTCAGTAGTAGGCCATCATTGGGGAGAAACCAGTTAGGTATATGTTTTATCGTATATATTTACTGAAATAGCTTTAGTAGGCAATTCTTGATGTATCTAAAACAGTTTATTTTTTAAGTTTTTACCAGAATATCGTATATTTATTTAAAAAAGTATTATATAATTTTTATGTTTGTATAATTTAATTTACGAAAAACCTATACAATTTACAGACATCATTCAATTTACAGACAAAAGTAGATAACAGTTTTCGACATTCGAAACTCAGTTCAGAAACCTCGTTTTTTGTCAATACTATCTCCAAGACGGTTATATCAGCAAAAGTTGTTGCCAAATGACACCTAATACCCAGTTCATCGACCTGCCTCTCATCTGTGACGTCAGACGCCCTATTCTCAAATCCGCCCGCCCGAGGCGAAAGCGATTACCAACCGCCGCCGGCGACCTGGTAGGACCCTCCAAGATAATAAGTTACTAATAGTTATAACAATGACTAAATACACAAGCTCTTGAACAGATGACATCGATTCGTATTCGATATAGTTTATTTTTGGGGTTGACGCGATTCGACGATAACGAATAGAACGTGACGTTTAAATGTGACAGTTTTAGGATTCTGATTTTAAATGTTTTGCTTTTTTTGGCGCGTGTCGTTATTTTTTTTATTGTAACAATAGGGCTGTACCTATGATGAAACAGAAATTGTTTATGGAATGTTTTTGCAATGACGAATCTATTCAATTCTTTTTAAGTATTTTTATAAAGTAATGTTTTATTCCCATCTACATATATTAAGTGAAATATCATAAATATTTGGGTTATTTTAACCTATCTAAACCTTTCCTACTCCGTTTCTTCTCCTCTTTTTTTTGATATGAAAAAGACGTTTTTAAATATATTAAAACTACTTACGTGAAATAAATGATTTAAAAAAAAAGAAAGAGACATTTATTCGACTTTAAATTTGAATTTCGATTATGAGAAGATCGTTTGTATAATCGTTTACAGTAAAAAAAATCTATCAATCGAATTATATCGATTTTATTTTAAGATTTTTAATCATGTTATTTAATTTAAAAAAACATCCAAATTAGATGAACAAAGCAAATCTCGAAACATAAAACATGTCTGACAGGTCGTTTTTATTTATTTATGTTCATATTTTAGTTATATTTCTAGTATGAAGACATTTTTTTAGTAATACTAATAATTAAAAAAATTGTTATAACCATTTGGGATAGAAAAATATTCTAAAAAAGTCGAGTTATTAATCGACATCTATACTTGCAATGTCGTTAATGGTTACTTAAATCGATCTTTAGTAAATAATAAAGATAATGTCTAATACCCACACTTACATATATTCCTGAAGATAATTCAATACGTTTATCGAACTACCGTCCAAAATTATCGACATATGTCGAAAGCAACAATGACTCAAGTACATCCTTCGTTCAACAACTACCTTTGCCGTCTAACTCACAAATACAATACCTTAACACTTACGTATAAGGACTATTTTGCAATGATAAATAATTCGTCAGCTGTTCTATAAAACGGTGGAATTAAGACTTATTTGTATAGGTACTTGCAAGGGATAGTTCGCCATATTATTCGTAATTCTGATCTAATACCACTCCAGTGCAAAGCTGTTCGATAATTTCAATGGGTAGTACAATGTGCTTACATTTTATTTGTCCAAAATTTTTTCATCTCTTTGAGTATTGAAAATTACATTATTTCTTTTGAATTTTTTTTTTACTAATATGGATATAAAAATAAATAATTTGCATTTTATTTTTGTATAATTAAGTATAGTCACTTCTATATTCATGTTTATAAAATAAAAAATTATAAATCGAGATAATTATATATAGGTTGTTTAAGAATTTCTTCCTTCTCTCACTGCCCTAAGGTGGGCAGAAAATACTTTTAGCATTAAGTCCGCCATTTGTCTACAAATGTATGGTATAATAAAGAATAAATAAATAAAATAATTTACAATTTTTTTTATAAAATTTAAGATTAACGTCTGGATTTATTCGATTGTATTTTATTAATTGTTAAATAATTTTCATAACAGGAATGAAAGTAAAAAAATAATTAGCATTATTTCATATAAAATAGGGCTTCAACCTATTGATGACCCACTACTGAGCATGGGTTTCTTCTCATACTGAGGAGGCCTAGAGCATACTTCACCACGCTGCTCCAATGCGGATGCATGGACGGTGCCAACCCTAGCGTGGGAAGTTTTGGTCCCGCCCAAAGTCCTCTTACCTATTTAACGATAACAACCGGGATCGAAGGTTTTACGTGCCCTCTGAAGCATGGAGATGACCATGCAGTTTACCAGCAGCGGTCAACCATCCTCCCACTGACCGCGCCCGCTGTTGATTAACTTTTTCGATCGCCTACAACTGAAACGAGTCGCAGGTCTATGAACTCATATAACTTATATGAATATAATTAAATAATTACCCCAAGTGTGTCTCAAGTGTGTACAGACATGGATTAGAGCAGGAATGAGAAACCTTTTGAAATAAAAAACCAATTTGATTTTAGCTAGAGGACCGCACATAGATTAGCATTATTTATATTTAATAAAATCTACTTAACGTTATAGAGTTATTATATAAAGTTTTTATATATTTGTTCAATTTTTATATCATAATGCTTTTTTATGTTGTATTATTTTATGTTTACACAATGTTAGACGTTCTAAGCATAAAAAAACTTATTTAAAAATGCTCATAGGGCCGCATGCGGGTTGTTTACTGGATAAGAGTATTAATATTCAAGTTATCTATTGTGAAACGCATCTGACTAGCTAGGATGGTCTTGCGTGAGCCAACCGCCAAACGACCCGTGTTCCGGCCGCGGATTTGAGAGCCAGTTCTTCTCTCTTGGTCTCTGACATAGTTCTAATTGTGCTTCTAACCCATGGCCAATGTCCACTTACCATCATTTAGGTAGTCTCGTTGATGGTTATGTCCACATAAAATTAAAAACCGGCCAATTCGTGCCAAGCCACGCTCAATGTAGAGTTTCATAGTGAATTTCATGACGCATTAAGCTGTTAAACCAATATATGTATGTATGTACCTGAAATTGATTTAATTTTAAATTACTTATTAATTCTGTAATCATGATTTTTTTAGACTTCTAGAATTGGCCGTTTCATTTATAAAAGCGAAACACATGACTTTAAAATACCACTATCAAAAACGTCATAGTAAAATTATAAATGATTTAATGAATTTATTCAACACCATTCCGCACCATGGAGTGATGAAGAAAGTTTCTTCCCCGGATTTTTAGGGAAGGTACCTACCGTAAAAAAATGAAGATTTATTCTGGTACTCTCTTACGGTGATAAATATATCACGCGCCAAATTTCAACTTTCAAGTACTAAGGATCTCTGCACTACAGTGTGGACGAACAGACGGACAGACGGGCGGTGTGACAAATGGAAGAACGGTGGGACTAATATACGAACGGAGGGACAAATAGACGAACAGAAGGACAAACAGACGACAAAAAAAGACGAATCTACAAGTGTTCCAAAATATCTACGGGACCCGAAAAAGTGTTATGCAACTGTAATACTGTCTTTAAATGTAATTAAATAGTAATTATTAAAGAGTACACTATCATTAACTTCCACAATCCAAACTAAGTTCAGCTTTGCACGCAGATATTACGAGACGGGGTCGATCAAGCCGCGCGCTATCGGGGGGTCGAAGCCGCGAGTGGCCACCACTCCGGTCGTCCAGAAGATAGCCGACTACAAGCGGGAGTGCCCCTCGATCTTCGCCTGGGAGATCAGGGATCGCCTGCTCAGCGAGAATGTGTGCAATAATGATAACATCCCGAGCGTGAGTACCTAGTTTTTTTAAGTATCGAGTACCCACGATTTTTTTAATATTTATCGATTTACATAAATCACAAAAGAATCATGAGTGCCCGTAACTGTGGAAACCGCATCCTGCTGCATGAGCACCTAGTGTATAAATAGTTATTTTTAGTTTTGTATGAAGTGAATAATTAATAGCCCACTACTGAACACGGTACACATATCTCATACCTCTAATTACTTCCCCACGCTAATCTAATGCGGTGAAGAGCTTTGTGGCTAATCCAAATTTCCAAAGTTTTAACGCACCCAAACACTTCACACCCAAAGACCGGGACAAACAGCTTTAGGTGCACTCCGAAGCACGGAAACGCTCGTGAAGTTTTAGCCACTAGCGATCACTCAATTCCTTTTCATCTGCACCCACCGTTGCTTAAACCGCTAGTTTAACAATTTAGCACTTTATACCACTTTTAATTTTCGTGCACACCTTGACAGAAAAAACTGAACATTCAATAGATGTCACAACATTCAAATATATTAATTAGAACTTTGATAATACTACCCATTGTTCCGCCTATCAAAATAAGCCGGACAAAATCCAACGACAATTCCGCGCCTTAATCCAATTTCGTTACATTACAAATTTCACGTCGGAGACCATATGTTTTGGACCCCGACTATTGTCCATCCGACCTTTTGAAGGACCTATTCATCCAAATCTATTCTACGAATTATTCGGGATATAACAGTTTTGGTCGGGTCTGTTGCATTATTAGCTCTTTGTAATGTACGAATAGGCTTTATAAAGTACGAGTTCATAAATTCTGATGCAGAATTCGGTCGACAAATAAATTGCTTCGCTAATAAACTGTCAGCTTTGAATTGATCAAAAGAAGATAATATTCGGCTAGGGATTGCAGATTTGGAGTTTTAAAGTTTAGACGAATATGAAAAACTTGCAGATTAATCGAGATTCGACGCATCGTTGGTTCTTGACAATAGTGCAACGGCACTACGTGGGATGAGATATTTAACTAAAGGTTTGATGGTAAAGTTAATTGAACTCCTACTATGTCGAAGTTCTAAAATCTCTTCGATTTATACGATGAAATAGATAAGTACTTACTGAAGTCGATTCTCAATCGTCCGTTGCTATTGAATGTGAATATGAATAATTGTCTCAAGTGGGTATGGTCGTTCTGGGTTCATCAATAATACCAGATAGACAGCTCTTTCCCCACACAAGCCATCAACGTAAAATTTACAATAATCGCTAATTATTCTTTAACAAAATAGCAAGTTAAGAGATATTAATAAAATTAACTGAAATAAAAAACTCGCTTCTCGTCATTATAAAGATTAATGAGATGACAAAAATATCGGCGCGAAAAATATCATACTCTCCACATTAAATAAAGCCGTGTTTAAACTGACACCATCGGTGATCGAAACGACATATCTCGGGGACATCTGCTCGGGTGAAAAAATTGAAAGGCGTATAGTGAATTTTTTTTGGCCATTGATCGGGCCAATTTTTCTGTTAATCATGTCAAAATTGGAGAATCGTTTTGTGAAGTTTAATGCTTGATAATGTAAACACTCGGCGACACGAGGTCGCTTTTGTTGGTTGACGTATTGAGTACAGGATGTATTACAGATGTTGGAATACTTTTGACTGTCCAATGATTGAGTTCTTGTTTGCTTTAACATTTTGATTAACTATTTCATAGTTTCGTTTAATCGCCTTACTGATTCGCTGCTAGCTTGAAATCATTTGTCTTTTGTGAAAAATAAAATTTGAACCGTTAGTCAAGTGTTTTGTTTGAATCTAAAGATTTTTGGGAATGCGATTTAGAGATTTTGTAAGGATAATATTACTATATACTTAGCATATGCTTAAAATGACAGGTTCTAATAATTAAAGTTAGACTATTTAAACGTAATAATTAAAAAATAATAACGAATACCAGGTATTTATTGTAACTAAAGTAATATTTACGTGTCTATACAAAGACTAGTTACAATGTAAGTTCCAATACACTAGAAACTCGAGGTAAAATAAATCCGAGCAGTGTCCAATGTCGAACTCTGAAATGACGTAGCGGCACACGCCCTACTGATCACAACACACCTATACCTTCCACCCTCTAACAAGAGGACGCAAAATTGAAATACCGAAAACCCCTAGAAGATTCGGCGCCAAAGGGGCTATTTTTATGACTGTCGTATCGTACGCACTCGGCCCACTGGGCAAATAGGTGAAAGGCACGACCGATGCATTGACACGTGTGTTAGAAAGGGATAGGTATTTATCCAGCGTTGCGTCGCCTAGTCATAACGGTCGAATGGGCGTGATGTTTCTTACCAACTGAAAGCGGACAAAAATACGTGGAACAATCGATTGCGGGTTAGCTTTAAAACGAAGTAAGTGCACTGTTTTGCTCCTCTTGCGCCGACCACTTGGGGCTGTCTGGTTTTCAATGAAACTTGTTTTTGTTTACACTTTTTATTCTTTGTTAATTTAACTGAAAATAAATATGAATTTGTCTACTCTTTTATGAACACTTGTGTAATAATATTACAAAATCTCTTTTGATATTTTTGTTACTTTGTTAGAGTTAAAAGTAGAGTTTAATATAAAATATTTATGATAAATATATTTTTATATTCTATCAGTAAAGTTTGATAGAACACGAATATATATTATAGCATTATTTTAATGTAAAAATTTTAACGCCCTGGATAACAATGTAGTTATTGTATTTAGTTAATACAAAACACAACTAATTAATGTTTTTATATATAATAAACCAGTATAATAATGTGTAAATTTATGTTTTGACACTATTCATTAATTTATTTAATTTTCAAACTACTTAATTTTTTTTTGTTATTGCAGTACCAACTTCGGTATTGTTTAATGAATAAATATTCATGGGAAAAATAAACCGCATCTTATACTTATATAAGAAAAAAAATCAATAAAAAATATGAAATATTATTTGAGAAGTACGCCGACAAAAGGGTAGCACATACGTCTTTTTGCGCTCGCTCAGTTACAACACAATGTTTCACGCATGAATGTACAAAATATTTGTTGTCGCCTTCGCACTTACGGGATCGTGAAGACGTAGTGCAGCGACTCTCTTCTCTCGGATTAACGTCAAATGCTTATGATGCTAGGAATTGATGATAAGTCCGGCGATATTTATGGTAATGTTCGATTGTTGAGAGGTGCACTACTCTGTGTTTGAACGATTTTATGGTATCTGTAGCTATTACAAATGTTATTCACTCTTTATTTTAAGCTGGTACAAGTAAATTTGGCTTTCTTCAGCTGTAATAGCTTAACGATTAGATCGGGTGTTCCTGGGATTCCAACACGCATCTCTTTTTTTGTGTGTTATGTGCGTACTGGAAATTATCTATCACTGGCTCCGGTGAAGGAAAACGTCATGAGGAAATCTGCAATCCTGACTTCCCCATGAGGTTTCCTTAGATGTTTGAGGTCTATGAATCCAGACTTGGCCAGAGATATGTCCTAAAGCCACCATACTGTGAGATGAAATTCGAGCCGTTGTGAGACAGATATGGGTTTGCTTCTTTAAAGAAATGGTAATTACACCACATTTCTGCCCTATATCTCAATGTTAGTAATCAATAAAATTACAACTTATAACAAAAACTACCTATGTGCCTATTGTATCAAAGTTGCTATTGTCTTCTGAAAACATTCACGTAGCTTCAGTAATACTCGTATTTATCAGAACATAGGATGTGGTTAGATGGTCACCACGAACCTATTGGAACTCCATAAATGACTCTGACCTATCTTAAATACAACTTTAAACCATTGGTACTTAACTATATTTAAAGTTAGTAATATTCAGACAAGTACGTACTTACTATAAATTTGTCTACATTCACATTTACCAGTTCATTGATACGAGTAGCAGTATTAATTTTATTAGCATCGAAAAAAGTTCAGAATGCGCCGTAACGTGAACCAAATTTAACTGGAGATGTTTACGTTCACCCGAGGCTAATGCCCTATGTTCTAATTAAAAGAACAAGAGCGTAACCGGTCGTCAATTGTGCAAAAAATTTGTGCGTGCCAAAACTTACACGCTTCACCTCGTGCCGCAGTTGACTAATTAGAGCCAGCGGTTTGGTTCTGATACTAATTTACGTTTGTTAGAACTTTATGCATCAGATTTCAAATATTCGATTCAACATTATACAATGGATTTCCAATATATGATTTAACATTATACATTGGATTTCCAATATATGATTCAACCATTATATAATGGATTTACAAACATTGTATAATGGATTTACAATATGTGATTCAACATTGTATAATGGATATCCAATTTGTGATTCATTATTATATGTACATTGGATTTCTAATATTGTTTCAACATATGATGATTGGATTTCCAATGTATGATTCAGCATTAGTTATTGAATTTCTAATGTATAATGTTGAATAGAAATTAGACTTGATTCCGTAAAGAAGAACTGTGTTTAGTAATATATAATACCTACCAAGTGACCTTGTAGACTGATTTTTATAGAAAATATTAGTATACACACAACTCTGCAAGTCTACAAAGTACACAATGTATTATTTTGATACTTCCCACCTGTATTATCTTTTGACTATATTTTGTGGCAGTAACAGCAGTTACATGAGGCGGTCAGTACAATATGAAGTCGTTGCTACTGGGCCTGACTGTCTCAGACTTGGCTTTACATGTGCAGGTAGCGAGATTACTGGTACATGTATACCCTTGCAGGAGCTAGTGGTATAGTATATGTCATCATTACAACCTAAACTTGGCCCATTGGGCTCGGGTTTCCTCACACAAGGTAACACTCACTCCTGACACAAGGCCATAGTCCACATCGCTCGCCAATTGCGGATTGGACTACACACCTTCGAAAACTTTAAGAGGGACTTTAAGGAATGAATGTTTTCTCACGATAATTAACATGGAAGAACAGTGCTGGCGAGGCAACTGAAATAGGCAGTAAGTGGGTAGAAAATAGTAGTATCAATTTTCTACAACATCTTCTGCAATTTCTTCAAATAATGTTCCTAGGTATTTTCTTCATATTGTTTTAGAAAAGCAGCAGTGTAAACGCAGGCAATCGTTCAAAAAACCAAAGTGTCAAAAGTTTTCGCGCGGCACACCACACGAGATACCTAATTTTAAATTAGTACTCGGCTTCGGCCCAGCGCCCACTGGTCCAACGTAACTCGACACCGCCAAAATGCTACCGACAGGCATTTTGGGGGCTTCTGCGTGTCACGTGTATTATGTAGCCCTATGTAGCCCGGGTTCGTTTTCGATGACACGCAAAAGGCTGTAACTGGAGATTATTTTAAGTGACTTACAAAGTTACTGTTTTTTTCCCGAAGTCGTTTGACGTTACATCAGCACGAACTGTTCAGTGAAATGGCCGTTCAGCGACTGCTGTTGTAGGATTAACAGTTTTCATGAGTGCTTAAGTACAAAGTTTTATATTCGTCGATGACTGATTTTCATATAAAACTTAATCCCCTATTTTAACCCTTTCAGGCTCGATGTAATATTTTATCTTATACTGTTTCACTTTAAAATAAAATATGTCTTTACCACATTCCTTCAAAATTATTCCTTCAGAATTTTAAATCAATTATTTTATTGTTTTAAAATTCGTTAATCCATAAGGTATCATTGATATTCGGCATTGTCTTCCATTATTTTCAGATATCCACCTAGTAATTTAGAAGTGAACTTTTGGAGAAATTGTCAAAAAATATAGTTAAAGTTAATGTCCAACATTTCATTTATAAAAAAGTAACACTCAAATTTCCTTTCACGATATTTCACAGTATTTTAAGCGATATTAAAATTTTGGTTACTCGAAAGAAATATGTTTCATATCAAGCTACAAGTTACTTTAGTAACTTTCTTCGTGTTTACGGTCATAGATACATATACACTAATTTAAAAATATATATATATACTAAGTACAAGGTTCACTAAGTACAAGACCAAGCGGTCTGTCAATGTCAATATATTTATTTTTAAGAATTATCCCAAAAAACCATCATAAGTGTATCTATTGTACATGAAACTCGGCAAAAAATACCCACTTCAAATAACATTGCCATGTAATAAAATCAGTACATCAAAGTAGTAAATATCTATTAGCTCCTAAACTATCAATCACATTTTGCAAAATTGTATTAGATTTAAAAGGAACCAAATGACAAGCATCAGCCTTCGAATAGAAAACGAATCATCAAAATCGATACAATCAGTAAAGAGGTATGAAGTAACGAAAATTGAAAGGATACAATCGAATTGAGTATCTTCTCCCTTTTTAAGGTCCTTAATTGCTAAAGAGAGAAACAGAGATCGAAATACTAAAAACCGCTTAATGAAAATATGTAGAAACGAGGATATAATTCAGTCATATTATATATGATCTGATACTGAATCCGTTTATTACGCAAACAAAGTATCTACAGCCAAAATTAAATTAGCTAAAACACGTATTATTTGTCATAAATTAACCCGGTTTTCACGCAATCACAATGAAGAAAACAAATCGGTGCACTTCAAAATATATTCACTAAATAAAGCGAAATATTTGGACGTTTAATTCAAATGTCTATTTATGCAAAGTGCTTCATCAACAATTGCAATATTTCAATTTTGTGTAGGTAATTAGCTATTGACGTTGCGTTTATTGTTCCCAGTCAAATAAAGTCGATTATTTCAGCTCATTTCTGGTCGCGAACTACAAATCCCGTTATACAATCAAGTCATTGATATTTGTTTGTCATGCAATAGGACATTAATAGTGTAATTTACGAGCGCAACACTTGCATATGAAGTTTTTGTTTTTAGAGATACGTAAGAAGTAATTCTAAAGTGACAAGTACTTAAATAAAAAATCTCACAATATAGCCACAATCTAAAAATTTCTTCTTCAGTCTAAGAATTCAGTTTAATCGCTTAAATTTGGCAACACATAATTGATAAATGTTACTTAGTAATTTGTCATTAGATTAAATTATTTTTAGTGTGTACTTGCAACTACTTTTAGTATTACTTGCATAATACAATAATTATTAGCAGTGACAATTAATGCTATTTTGATTGATGAATGTATTATTATAAAAAAAAAATTATATCTTCTAAAAGGATCTTGTAAAAATCATTTATAAAAAAATTACAATAGTATTTACAATGCTATTGTGATTGTTGAATGACTTTTTAAAAATGAAATTAAATCTCCTTGACCGCCTAAAAGAATAATATACAGATCTTATAAATAACCTTAAAAAATCTTACAGAAAAAATTAACATGGCTGGTAAATGCCCAGTGTTTTAATACGCGCATTTTTCGACTATTGAGATCTAAACGTTCGATATTGTCGCGGAGCATGGACCGTGGAAGTATTAATGTATCCTAAAGGACCTCTCCCTTCGTCATGCGAAGTGGCTCTCATTTATTCGCCACGTTGCGGCGCGCGTCTATAAACATATCTGTAATTACGGGGTGATGGGAAATGATATTGCGATTAATGTCATTTAACACTTCATTTATTTCTTTCGTTAATTAATGATAAAAAAATATCGTGTACGTGTCGAGTTTTTCTGATATGCTTTACATTCTATACACGTCTGTTTTTATTATAATTGGCCTTATATGTACAAAGTAATCTATGGAAACCTCAGTATAGCTTCTAATTTATACAAAGTTTGTTCACAATGTCTTTAACATATATTACATGGAAAAGTTTTCATCCCTTCTTTGCCACCAAAAGATGTCATATAACATAACTGTTGGGTCTAGAAAGCACAGCAATTACTCGTTTTAATCTTATCCCATGTTCAAATCTAGCAATAAACCGTGTTATTTATGTATTTTGAACCTGAATATTATACAGTAATAAAATCTTTACTTACTAAAACTATTTTATATTTTATTCTTCAGGAAATAAATCCACAACGATGTTACCGAAAACGATTTAACAGTAATAATGAACCCTGATGGCCCGATCAGAACTATCCAATCTCGGCGTCCTAAGAGAATTGCAAAAAACCGCCCCTAACCAAACCGCACCCCAGCAACCGCTTTTCATCGGGGAATCAAACGCGGGTCTCCGCGGGTTAAGCGTGTACGTTAAAATGTTTATAGATAATACCAATGTAGGTAATAGTAATTCTAATTCTGAGGGCTCGTCCCCTTATTTCGCAACCCCTGGATCTGACGGAATTTGTATTCAACGTAATGGCTTTTGTCCGGATATCTCCGCATCTAGGTATCGGTTTTGATGTTGAATGGGCACGGAAAAGTGTATAGGACTCGTAATAGTGGAGGGATTTTCTTTGAACGGCCTACGACAGTTTTGCTGTTGAAACTTTTTCTGGCGATTTGCGTAATTGAACCACTGGGCGGGTGGATTTGTATTCATAGTTTGGATTGTTTTTTTTAATAGCTTCGTCTTATTATAGTAGCCAGTTATAGTAACATATTTTAAGAATATGAAACGGTATTTTGTATAATAGTGTTACTTAGCTTGTTTATTGTTATTTGTATGTGGTAGATATTCTTAAGAATATCTTCTTAAATGGGAACCTCGTTTGTTTGATTATAGTCTTCCTTCCATTATTTTTTACAACCCAATAGCGTGGTAGTGATCGTACCTACCACCAGAAATGTAACGTAGCAATTCTCCGGGTTCGGTTCCCCAGTAAAAATATTGATGTGACAGATCAATATTTATTCTTGGGTCAAATATTGGGGCAAATATAGACTCGGGGACACAGGAAACCAAAGTGCAGGAATGTATGTACCCAATCGTAAAATTAGTAGGCTTTAAATAGATAACTAACATTTATTAATTAGGTATCAACAGATCTATGAATAATTAAGTTGAAAAAACGGCAATATATTACTTGTTACATTTTACTTTCAACATTTGTTCATACTAACTTGAGGATTACACAAAGACTTAATATTGAAAACCGTTATCCAAGCTACGATAAAATTTCACGTCCAATTTAGCAGTTTCGCCTATCAATAACACGGCTGACATGTCCATTTTCCGGCCAAATAGGCCTTTTGTTCTAACATGCCCAAGACCACCGAGGCGGGGGGATCTCTAACACTATCGTTGCTAGATGATCTATCGCCTTGTAGGTAATGAGGTGCGCGCGCGCATCCCAAGTGACACCTGTCAACTGTCAGAGTGACGTAAGAACGCCCGCGCGCGACATCGTCTACGAGTAGGGTTGACACGTCTGATAATGTTTCATTAATTTTTTAATTGAGTTTTGGACTTCTTTTTTCTTTATGTATCCTATTTTGTTTTGTTTTTATTACCAGGCATAGTTAGTTTATTCAGATAAATTGACATTTCATCTAGATCTAATTGAAAGTATTAAAGCGTTTCTTGCTCTCTTTCGTTTTTTTAAAGATCCCCTAGGTCCCGGTTATTACTGCTAAACAGCATTCATCAATCCTAATCGGGGATTTTGGGTGGCAGAAAAACTTCTAATACTTGGGTTGTCCACTAACACATTCGATATTTTATGTAGTCGTAGTAATACAAAGTAAAGATTTTTCCTTTTGATAATTGATTGATAATTAATATAAAGTGAAAAATAAATTATCGAAATAGTGGTACATACATGTATGATTTAGACTACGAAAATTCCTATCCGTAAAAGAACGTTAAAACGGTTAAGCTTTCTTAAGTTTTAATAAAAAAAATGTGGGCATTATTATCTAGTGCACTAAGCACCAACTGATAGATTATATAAAAAAGTATATATATTTTAAGTGGTGACAACCCTAAGTCCTAGAGCTATCGCTTCGTGTTGGCCGCGAAACCCGATAGCCTCCTACGACGCTATCGTTTTAATTTTATGATTTTCTTCTCTATGCCTCCATTTATATGCCCTGAGAAAATGAGAGCCGTCTAGGTATTACGTCGATCAGTGTCGTATACACAGAATTGAGTTTATTTATAAATCCTGTAACACCACCTTGGTATTTAATTATGTATTGCATTTTTTATTTTGTTTTGTGTAAATAATAAATCGTCATTATCTGTTATATATCGTATATACAATTATATGCATTAAAGTTTTCTAAGTCATTTTCCTACATATGTATTTGTCAGTCTCTAAACTTTTCTGTCAGTGAACTTTTTAATGGCTGACCTGATTTTCATAAAATTATATGCTTTTAAAAGATCATGTCACAATTAAATCTATTAAATGTTACTGTTATCGAAATGTTTCAATGCTTTCCTATTCACGTCTCATGGTAGTTAATAAGCTAGTTAGCAGAGCAAGGTAGTTAGCAAAATATTTTAATGCAAACGAGTACTCACGTATGAATAAACAGATCGTGAGTACCCGTTTGGATGCAATGCTTAGAATTCGCGATGATATTAGTCTAAGTATAAGTTACGTAGGAACTCTTAAAAAAAATTAAATATTTTACTGTGTCTTGAATTAGTTCTTAATAACGTACGCAGAATCAGTAATCTTGATTCCTTACACACAGAAAAAAATCTTTATATGAGAAGCAATTTCAACAAAATGAACACTGTATACTTACTACAATACACCACTGAAAACAGCACTCAAATCAGATATTGTTCATTAGCAGTTGCGATCAGACAGGCTGACCGACAAACAAAAGTCGATCGAACACAATTTTATTACAGCCATCAAAACAACCGTTAGAATAACTATTTCGCATAATCCAGTTGAGAGCGTTATATTTTTTAAAATCTCATTTTAAGCCCCATCCACACGGGGCAAGCTGCCGAAACTTTCGGACCCTTCATACACTTCGGTGATCACTGATTCGGACACCGCGGCGTTAAAACGACGTAAGTCGGAAAATGAACAGAATTGCTAATGGAGTATAGACTTCATACTCCGTTGAAATTTTGTTGTACGTATTTGAATAATGTTATTATGTTTCAGAACATAACCTCAGGGTGATCCTGTTATGTTTAAATAGGTATTTTTACTTTGTAGCTTTTTCATAGATAACCACAAATATAATAGAAAAACGGATAAAACTGACTCTAAAATTGCTAACAGAAGATTGCTAACATGTTTTCGGAGTTTGGAACACAAAAGAATAATAACAACTTAACGAAAATAATGAGTAATGTAAACAAAAAAAAAAGAAAAATTTGATTAAATAAATAATTTTATGTTTTTATGTACTATTTAAACCTAAGAGTCATACAATAACTAGAACATTATTTATACCGGATAAATATGTAATTAAAATTGTATAATTCCACATAATTTTCTTTTAAATGCAATTATATAAAAAAACTTGTCCCAAAGGACGATTAACTATTTAGCATAACAACTAAAAGATACGTTAAAGTTTTGTATCAAAAAAATGGCAGCTGGAAGCACTGCGGCATGTAATAAGGTAACAACGGGTGATCGAGCTCCTAAAATACTGGCATCTGAGCACATACCTAGTTCGATCGATGAAAAAACGACACGTGCTTGTGCTACGTCACAATAAAGTTTTTAAGAATACAACAAAATTTCTCTTCGTTCGATATTCAAAAAATACGCGTAATGTTAATGTGTACAATGATGTTTGAATTCGTAATTTGAATGTAGTTTATGTATTTTTTTATTGTTTTTTTTTGCAAACACTTAAATTCAGCTATAGAATAAGGACTTATCTTGTAATAAACGCAATTTTGTGCTTTTATATACCGGATTTTCTATTTTATGATACCATTAAATTTTTTGCTTTTGTGCTTCTAGTAGAATAATTAGTAGTCGATCTTGGCTTGTTTGAAATATATATCCACTTTTATATACATATATCTTTTCCGTACCTATAACCGGTTATAAAGTAAATGAATCCATAATTTTAATTACACAATATGTATTACTGTCTACCATACATGGATGTCAGTAACAAATATTTACATAACAAATATACGTCATAATGACGTTTTAATCCGTCCAAAAAATTCACCTACTTGTCGAAACAAAAAATTAAATCCTTTAAAATTCTAATAGGAACGGTTCTGTTTAATCTTCCGCTATCGTATCTGATTGGCTCGAGCGCTGTCAGACACAGAGAACGTGTTTGAATGCAATTCTCTTATTGGCCGGTTTGAATTTCGAAATGTTTTTGCCTTTCAAAAATACAGGTTCTTCGTATGATTGGGGTTGTATTTGAATACAATAATTGGATTTTGTCAATCATCGATTAAATCCATTCGGGAGACATGAAATTGATTTCCTGACCTTTGTTAATATTTGCATATGACATGTATGCATCAAAGGTTAAATGTATATTCGGTCGTTCCCACGCCATTTACGTTAAGATTAATAATGTATTAATTAGAAATAAGAATTAATGAAAGATTTTTTAACGAATATGCATTAAAATAAACAAAATATTTGATAATTCTCCAATTACCTTATTTAATCTTCTTAATTTCTGTGGGTGTACAGATTTCGTACAAAATATATACATAGATACATAAGTCTTGATGCAACGACAATGAAGCTTACTTGACGCCTAATAAAATATATTTCATCAAATATTCAGTCAAAAGCGCGGAGGGGCAAGGAGCGGTGTACGTCAAAATAATACATTGTGATTGGTCGATTTCACCATATCATAAAACTGTTGGTCAGTTTATGATTAGTATACAATAGAAGGTAGATTGGTCCAATGTGCTGCCAGATATAATTCACGTGCAGGGTCTACGACGACTACGAGCATATTTTACTAGTCCCGTGCCCGCGACTTCGTCCGCGAGGAATTTAACGAAAAAGTTATTGTTCACTTCGCTGATTTTACGATAACTTATATTTTATAATTCTAAAATAAAAAGTTCTGAAATTAATTTTTTAAATAAAAATTTTTAAAAATAAAGTCACTCTTTATTACATAAGTTATCTGCCCAAGAAAATCCCGTCAAACATGGTTCAGCCGGACCGTAGAGTAGCCAGAACAGACAAAAATTGTAAAAAAAAAAATTTGGTTATACACCGTTAAAACGCATTTAGTAAAAAGCGGTTATTTAAAATTACAAGCACACTCAGATTTTATTTATTTGTATAAACAGTATTAATCCACGATACTTTTCATTTATTTCGCATCAAATATTTTAAGCAAAGAATATATAGGTAGCCGTTGAAATAGTTTAATACCCAAAGGTACATATTGGCTACCTGTTTCAGCGTAGTATATTATGTTCCATTAGCGAATAAGGATTAATCCGGCCGATGTATGTACATACGGTATGGTAACAGCGTCGGGTACGTGAAATTGTAGCTACATAAAATACGATGGATGTAGCTTAAAAATTGGCCAAGAGTGAGCGGTAATTTACAACATAAATACTAATTTCCGCCCGCGTTTTCGATCTCTTGGTAGGTATGTTGAAAAAAAGCAGGCGGTTTATTATTCCGGATTAGAATTACAATTCTTAATATAACCATTTTTGTGTGTAAGAAAAACAAACATCCATACATCGATCCATATATATATCCTTACAAACTTGTCTTCTCTTAAGAACTTACGAGGTTCTTGCACTAAAACGACTGACAGTTCCTTATATCATTGTTACAATAATGTTCTTTGAATTGTAGCCATATTAAAACTTCGATCAATCGTTATAGTCTATTTTAACATAAAGATAAAAAATATTCTTCCCGCCAAAAATAAAAATAAAATATGTTACATATTACTTACTTCTTCTAGTTCTTACAGCTTCTTAAAGATAAGAACTTAATAAAAAATATGACAAAAGTAAAACATCACAACTCAAAATAAATTATTCAGATAAACAGTTGTGAACCGAAGCGAGCATTACAAAATCTTAAAGCCCATAATCGATTAACATCATTCGCTTTCAGTAGGTAGCTATGCACATTCGCGCTTTTGAACGTACCCCGATTCCCGCCCCGTCATAGGGAAAAATATATTTCCCCGTTGCCAATAGCAACAAGAAAACAGATATTATTATCTAGGGACGCCCCAAAGATACGTATATCCACAGAAAATAGGTAGCGTGTTAAAATGGGCGCATACAAAGAGATATTGTAGTAGTGTGCGTTAGGTTTTTACGCATGCGTGCTTTCACGTTGAAAGTAGATAGATATTGGGGTTTTTAGGCCCTGAAGGGGTGAGCGGGGGGGGCCCTAATCTGTGTCCCTTTGAGGCTCCCGATTGGAATTTAGTAATCATATTAGATTTTAAATTACACGTGTTCGGAACTAAAGGGTGAGGTTGGGTACCAATTTGTTTCCTATTAGATAGTTGTATGTTTTGTAGGAATTTGCAATTAGGTACTGGTTGCGTGTGATGATGGACTGCGTTCTCAGTTGCTGGCAGATAGTTCGAGTTAAATTTCTTGTTGGTATAGTTATTTTTTTTCACAAATAATGACAGGTTAAGATTTATACAAAGAGGCTGTAAAATTCAGGTAAAAAATCAACCAACAAATTTTATATTTTTATGTTATAATATAAGCCACTACACACACAAATACAATAGGCCATACACATAGTACTACAAATGACCATGAACCGCATTAAGATATTATATAATTACGCACGAGTTGTGAAGTTACGAAACAGTGATGTATTTTGCAATTTTAATGTATTTTGAAATTTTAATGTATTTTATCAGTACTTAAATTATTTGTATTCTCCCAGTTAAATCAATAGACTTAAAATATATTATTATTGTTAATTCGTCGAATTATTATAATACGTATTTCATTTGTGTATTGTATCACAGAAAAATAGTAGTGTTCAATTAAACCCTTGTCTACAAGTTGAACATGAACAGATAAGCTACATTGGAGGCTGTGCAGAAATAAATAAAGGTTAAAAAATTTATGGCAATACTGGAAGTAATGGATAAATTTAGATGAAATTTTGCATGTTTCATGCTTATGCAAGGACAATGGTTATAGGATACTTTTTTATCCCAGAAAACTGCTCTGTTCCCGTGGAATAACAGGTTGAAGTTAATATGACAACTCTTATTCCGAAGCGAAGCGAGAGCAATTTCTAGTTTGAAAAATTTTGATGACGGAAATTAGTAAGCCCTTTTTAAAGTAACACAGAAAAGTTACGCCCGGAAACAGAAACGGAAAACAGTAGTTTTCCGTCTTCGATATGATACGTCCTTATTTGAAATTGATAATCGTATTTGAAATTTTTCATATTCATTTGGATAATGTGATACATATTTGAAATATATGATATATACAAATGAAATTATGTATATATGTATAGTATCATTTTTACATTTGAAATAAAGACAAAACATAACCTTCAGCTCTTACCCAGGTGTCTTCCATCAACCGAGTCCTTCGGAACCTGGCCTCCCAGAAGGAACAAGCGGCTTCAGCTCAGAACGATAGCGTGTACGAGAAGTTGAGGATGTTCAATGGTCAAGCAGCGACTGGCTGGTGGTACCCCGGTCTCCCAACCGCGCCGGCCGCGCCTGCCATCCCCGCTCCCCTGCCTCCCCAGCTGAATAGGCCGGGGAGTGAGGAGCATAAACGAGGTAAGTTAGTAATTGGTATTGAGGTCTGAGGTCCCGTGTTCGAGTCTAGATTAAGCCAAAAGTTTTGGAAATACGAGTAATATGAAGATATATGAAAATTCTCAAAACTTATCATAACAACTAATTTCCTTACGTGGAAACCTCAGATGGTGGTTCGAAGAACAAAAAAAGTATTAAGGATATGAAGTAAAAAAACACATACAACAGGTCTCGATGCAATCCGAACATTTTTTTTTGTAATATGTATGTATTCACACGCGGCCATCTAACACCAAACGAAGCATTCGCTTGTACTATGGTGATCGGACAACTGATAAAAATACATACATATATATTTTAAATACTTACTTATATATGCACATATTTACACACAGACATACAGAACAAATATTCCTGTTCATCACAGAAAAGTTTGACCTGTGGAAATCGAAACCACGACCTTTGGTGTAGCAGTCAGGTTCTCTGACCAGTAGACCAACCGGCCTGTCAACATTAGAGGAAGGAAAGAACAAAACATTGGAGGAGACTGCTTTCCCACATTTCCTTATAGCAGGGAAACTAGATACTTCATAAGTTTCAATCTCTGGAGTAGAACAATGGCGTAAAAACGAAGAAGACATCAGATCGATTGATTCGAAAACAGTAGAAAACGAATCGTATATTTGCCAACCAATAAGCGTCCCACTGCTGGGCCTACTGCTGTCCAACTCCTGGGCTCTTGTTTCCCAATGTTATACATATATAATATAATCTGTTCAAGTCAAGAGTGAATAGGTTTATACTAAGTTAGTGAGACTTCATCGCCACTTACCATCAGGCGGGATCGCAGTCAAGCGGTAACTTATTTAACGTAAAAAAACTGTCCTACTACTGAGTGCGGATCTTTTGACAATTTGAGTGATACAGTCCATAGTCCACCACGCTGGCCCAGTGCCAATTGGTAGACTTATTATACCTTCAAGAACTCAAGGGACATGTTTGAGGTGTGCAGAGTTTCACATGTTACTGTATTTATCGTGAAATACTGAATAAGGGCGGATGGTAAGGACATTGAAGTAAGATTCCAATTGGATTTTACCTTCTGTTGTTGAACAGGTATATTTAACACGACACGGACTGCGCAGTAGTTTTATTGCATTTGCTCGGGACTTGATGCGTTTTCGAGCTTTTAGGCTTTTGTAGGGTTGAATTTGAGCTTTTATTGCACAAAGTTTATTAAAATTGTCGCAACACAAATAACATACTCGTATAACATAAATAACCCGAGAACAAACAGTTATCTATCAAATAAAATGCACGGGGATCCGAATCCAAGATTTAGGGTATTCATGTGTGAAGTCAACCAATCTGCACTTAGCCAGCGTGGTGGAATATGACTTGTACATTGTGAGCGGAGACCCGAGCCCAGTAGTGAGACAGTTATGGGTTGCAAGAAATAATAAATAAATAAAGATCTTTGGACAACTCACACGCGGCCATCTGAACGCAATCTAAGCGTCAGCTTGTGCTACGGTGATCTGATACCTGATAAACATACATATATACTTTTAAATACATACTTAAATAGATATTTCTATTATACACCCAGACACACAGAACAAACATTCCTGCTCATCACAGAAAAGTTTGACCGGGGTGGGACTTGTACCCACGACCTACGGTTTAGTAGTCAGATTCACTAACCACTAGACCAACCGGCCTGTCAATGGCAATGACGATATAAGATACAATGATTAGTTCAGATATAACTGGACATTAACACAGAATATTTCAATTTTTACAAGCTTTTATATAACTTTCAGTGTATGTTTGTACATAGTATGATAGTATATTAGTTTGTTAGTTCGGGACAAATCTCGCAAGCTTAATTAGACACTTTCCCTTTAAACAACGGAGCCGAAATTTTGCATAAATCTTCCTTCCTGATAACAATACATTTTTATGATAAGCCTGACCTGATACTACGCTCAGGATTGGCCCCAGACAAGTGAACTCCTCAACGGTTAACAATACAGTTATGAAATTTTATGTGTCTTCGTATTAGGGATCTATAATTAAAAACTTGTGATTTTGTATGTTTTAATGAATATTATTCTTAATAAGATATGATAATAATGTTATTAACACAAACCTTTCATCATTAACTAAACACCGAATTCATCACCCTACAGATTTACAAAACGTAAATCGCACAACGCAGGGTGCACCCCCTTTCGTGGGGGGTGGGTAGTGGAGGGGGTTGGTTGCCTTCTCGCTGAACACCTCGCCAGATTATACGCTTCTTTGTCTGTTTGTGGCATTTTGGTAGTTGTTACAAAGTTCAGGCTATAAGTTAAAGTTATTTTCGGTGATGTGATAATTTAAACTTTACTATAAGTTTATAATCATAATCAACTCTTTATATTATAAACTAGCTGTGGTCGGCGCGCATTGTTATGCATCAATTCAGAACAGAACAGAATTCAGAACGAAGTTGCTAAAGAAAGTACCATTTCAGAGTCTATAAAGGACAATTAAAGTCACAAACAAACAAACATTTATTTTTATTACATGAAGAACACGATATATCTTCGATTATGAAGAAACAGAAAATTAAGAATATGAAGAAGCAGAAATTGAAATTCCCTATTTGAACCTTTCAAAATAATTTTTCGCTATAAAAATAGCCTATGTTTTTCAGAAGTTTAACTCTACCTCTGTATCAAGCTTTATCAATTTCAGTTTAGTAGTTTCGATGTGAAAAGGTAACAGACAGTTTCGCATTTATAATATATTTTTTTGTTTTTGTTACAAAAGTCCGCAGTTTCTGGTGGTGGTATATTGTTGTGACAGGTCATTGTCACCACGGTCTGCCACCAGTCACTTAGCGGTCACACCGGTAAAATCTTCTGATATTTTTCAGCAATTTTAATTTCTATGATATCTAATATATAAAACTCAAAGGTGACTGACTGACATAGTGATCTATCAACGCACAGCCCACTGGAGGGATC
>DWJZ01000974.1:0-26466 GCA_018249125.1 Asbolis capucinus | reverse complement strand
TATTAAAAATATTTAAAAACACAAGCTTTAATTATAGATCCATAATACAAAGAAACACACAAAATTTCATAACTGTATCGTTAACCGTTGAGGAGTTCCCTTTTCTGGAGCCAAACCTGAACGTAGTATCAGGTCATGCTTGTCATACAAATGCATTGTCATCAGGATGAAAACTATGCAAAATTTCCCCTCCATAGTGTAAAAGGCAATGGGTCTAACTAAGCTTGCAAGATTTGACCCGTGACAAACAAATATACTAATATACAAACATACACTGCAAGTTAAATAAAAGCTTGTAAGAATGAGAATATTCATTTCGTTTAATTTTAGTAAAGGTACAAAACAAGTTATTCTATCATAAAGATCAAACGCTAATCAGATTGACACCATTTCGTAAACCATCGATTAAAGCTTTCATTAACAAATTAACGTACGATTAAACATAGATTTAGGAATAAAATTTACCTTTGAAACAATAATTAAATATAAATTTATATTTCTAAAACTTCATCATTATATTAATTTCTGAAATAAGATTAGTTCTTAAGGTAGAGATACTTAAAAACATATTTCTTTTTTCAAAATCAGTTATAATGCCTATCGTACACGTGGCACTTTGATAGAAAGATAAAAATATTATTCCGTTGTATAATTTATGTGCTACCCAAATTGCTATGAACTAGCCATATGCCACAAAAAATTGTAGCAGACAATGATTTCGCACATTCGAAATATCGAGGTGAGTGAACTTCGTAGATGAACATAGCCAATCGTTTTTGTAAGTTCTCGCTACAAAAACAGATTTAAATAAACTATTTGTTGAACGTAGCTCGAGCACAGTGGAGTTGGGATGTATACTACATTACTGAACACGTGTTTAACTTACCACAAAGAAGGCAAAGGCATGGAGGCAAGGTGTTTATATTAATGGTTTTTATAATTGGCGCCCCAGTTGGGACCAAAATTTAGCTTTGCGTAGGTAATACTAAAATGCAGTAATAGGTTTGAATATTGGTCAACGGAAGATTCTGAATATTCGAATGCTGTACGCATTTTTAATTTTCAAAGCTGCGCACAGCAGCTTTTAATGATCCCTTTCTTCAGTAAAGGGAAACATCGCGAGGAAGCTTTCGGTTGTCAGAGTTCCCCGTAAAGTTCTCGAAGGCGTCTGAAGTCTACTAAGCCGCACTTGGTCGGTGTGACTGACTATGGCCTGTGTCTCTCACAGGTGAGAGGAGATCCGAACCCAGTAGTGACTGTGTTATAGGTTACAATGGTCAAAAGGTATTTGAATTAAAAATAGTTTTTAGGTGTAAGTATATTTATACATTGCAAACCTCAAGTTAGTGGTTACATAACGCACTTGATGTATAATGACATTGTATGTCAACCCTGGAGACGTTGAGAAGTTGATACAGGTGTTCAATCATAAAATATTACATGTATCTATAAATATAATTATTTACTAAAGAAAATATGTAGTGAATAAATTATGTACATACTTAGGCAGCGATATAAGACTGACTGAAAAAGGAAAACTGAGAAATGGTGTATGGCGGATTAAAACTGTAATATAGACCACGTGAGCCACTGAGCAAATTAAATGTCACTATTATCAGCCAATGTTGCGTAGCTGCTGCGTGTTAAGTAAAACGTAAGTACAACGTCACGATGCCCTCGTAACTTGGTCGAGTAATCGCTCGATGCGAGTGCAAAAAACAATTTATAGAGATTAACAGTCGATATGAATCGTGAATATAAATGAGTGGAAACAAAAACGAGATGTGTCTGAAGAGAAATAATAAGTAGCGTTCGACAGCGATCGTCTAGCCGGCGGCGTCGTCCTTGAGTGCAGAAATCCTTGATGGGTACAATCAACCGCCACCGGGTACCAGGGCTGCCAGCGTTACCAATTAACGTATTGACCGTTGCCATTTCATTGCCAATACTGTTGTTGTAAACAAGGAAATTATATCCAATTGTTGTAAATCTTGGTGCTCGTTTCTTTGGTTGCCAGAGATTATGGTTGATTTATTAATGTGCGAATGTGCCTTCACAAGTCAAGGTCTTCAAATTTAATTTAAAATTATTCAACAGAAATCTTGAGTTAATGTTTGTGTCGATAAACTATGTTTTTAGAACTTTGAAAATGTCTTTAAAAAAACTAATTTGATATAGACATTTAATTTGTAGAATAATTGGGATGGTAATAAAAATTATAATTATTATTTTACAATGGTACAGGTAACCCTATCTAATAGATGTTGCGTAGGTGCTAGCAAATGTGAGGACAAAAACTAAAACTGAAAATAAATGGTCGAGAAACTCCTATTAACGGCGCTCGCCATCGATACCGGCTGATGCTGACTGCTCGCCGTATATGTAAACCGATTATATATTATGCATCGCGATAAGGCAGAAAAACACTTAGCTCACACATAATCCCCCGACGAACAGAAGTCTAAAACAAGATTATATTGGTTAATCAGGATACAAAAAAATAAACACGACGGTAACTTGCTTACCATTGATGCCACAAGATGACGAATGCGATTCTTGTTCGTCATATTTTCGTTTTCTGAAGAATTACTTAGTATAACTCTTAAAAACAAAAGGTATTTCGTAACGATGTTGAATAGGCTAATAAATCAGTTAAGATTTCCGGCAGTTTCGATTATTTGCGCGTACACACTAACAGCTACGTAAATATGTCACGCTTAAAATCCAGTTGCGGTTTAAATTGAATTTAACTCGAGCTACGGCCTGTCAACTTATCGAATATAAATTCTCTTAATAATCATTACCAATTATGTGAGTGTTTGGCCTCGTGTTATCAATCTTAGCAGAATACGGTAACACGAGATTATGATGCAGGATTAAGATCTTTTTGCTGTGGTGAGTAAGGAGGAAAATGTGTTGACGGGTTGGTGTTGATTGATCATTTCGGTACGAAGGTGCGCGGTGTTGAGGCGTGCCCGCAAGCCTGCCGCGCTCCATGAGAAATGTTGGACGTTATGAAACCATCGTCAAATCGCTCACCGATCTCCAGCTCAAGTTGCGGTTTTGTAGAACTGTCTTTGTTTTGCTACTTTTGTGGACATATTTGATTTTTCCATACTTTATCGTTGATTTAAAATACCATTTTTGTCTTAATTGTTCCCTTAAATTTTAGAATTGCAAAATCCAGCTTGTGTAAAAGGACGTGGATGTAATGGGTTTCTTATGACAAGAAGTCATTTACGTACTCCTAGGTAGGTGATTAGCCCAACTTTATTGTGATATAGTTGTTCTAATATTGTGTGGTGCGTTCGTTAGCATACTATTGGGTACTACTATACTACATTGGGTCACTAAAGTGATCTTCACATCAGATGTTCTCATAAAGCATAGCATATTAAGGAGAGACATTATTACCCTATAACCATAATAAGTAACTACTGCGAATGTGTCGAAGGATAAATTCCAAACAATTTACCCTTCACTTCATATGGATATAAACCATCATCAACAATATAAACGGAGAAAAATGTGTTAAAAATGTTGTGTAAATTGATGGATACTTATCTCAAAACACGCTTTTATAGTTTACTTTATAATGGCAAAAACATTGTGACTTTGCAATTAACCGTTGAGTTTTGCTATTAACCGTTGAGGAGTTCCGTTGTCTGGAGCTGGACCTCTTTTGAATGCAGGTAGGTTATGCTTGCCATAAAAATATATTGCCGTAAGAATTAAAGAATGACGCAAAATTTCAGCTCTGGTATGAGTGGTTCTAATTAAGCTTGCAAGAGACCCCAATATACCAACGTATTAAACGTTGGAAGGAAAATAAAGAGTTAGAAACAGCTCGCTATTGATGTTAGGAACAAAGATTGTGTATAAATACGTTCCGGAACGGCCTTTCTCTTGCCCTTCCGCGCGATCTGATATCGCTGCCTCTGGCGCTCGATTGTCTGTCAAAGTCAAGTTCACGGCCTGCTCGCAGTCTTTGCCGACCAAAAAAACTTTACCAATGCCTATTTAATGTTTATAAATTGCTTCCGTATGTTTATTTTCATTCTCTACTACGAGTATCAGAGTAGATTTAGTGTAAATCTTTATTGCTGAAGAAGAATTACTGGTTAATTTTAGTTTCTTACTTCTTTTTAACCTTATAACATAAATTTAAGTCAAAGAGCCAGTATGATGTTGGTCCATTGACGCTGTTTGATGTACTTTGACTTAATCTCTTTTTCTGACTTAACCGCTTCAAGAAGATACCACGTCCTTGGTCAAAAAAGCTTAGATGCCATCCTTGGTACACATCTTCAGAAGACCCACTGGCTTAACACATAAAAAGAGAAAAATGAAGAAAATATCACCTTTAAAAATGTATGCATACATTTCCAAGTAGTTTATAGTAGCACAATGAACTATACTTACGGTGGTTACAATAACCGAAAGCTATTTCGGTATTTTCTATTCATCATAAGACAAGTTAAGATCAACCTCGATACACGATCATGAGGCGTTCCATTAGTATTGTTCTCGACATTTGGCGCCGGGTCGATGACTCGTGCAATCAACTGTTTAGTTTGTTTGTTTCGCTTTGTCACGAATATTTCTTTGGAGCATGTTGCTTGATTTCACTAACGTTAACTTCTAATGTTCGAGAAACTTCGTCGTATCTTCCTCTGTATGTGGAAGGTATTTGGGAGAAATTATTACTGGGGTTTTTATTAAACAACAAAATACTAAACAATGATCTTTATCTGTTTGTCTGTGTATTTGTGCGCTCTAATATTACTCACGGTTGATCCAATTTGAATGCCACTGATCTATTGTGGTAGACTTGTTTGTTTCGCTTTGTCACGAATGCAACATGCCTGGTTGCTTAATTTCATAAACATTAGCTTCTAACGTTTGAGTAGGCTTCGATCTATTGATAGCCTACTACAGAGCACGGGTCTTTCCTCATTATGAGGAGGTCTATGCATACTCCACCAGGCAAGTTGGTGAAGGGGTCAATTAATGGCCAACCCAAGTGTCGGGAAGTTCGAGTACTATTTAAAAATATATAAATCTAGCTGTCTGAACATGGAACATATTTGGGTGTTTTTAGGTAACAAAGGACGCAGAAGGATATTTGTGAGTTTGTTCGATCTAATCTCGGTAACGGCTGATCCAATTTCAATGCTTGGATTAACATTTATTGTTCTTTTAGTTAAATTGGTTCAAAATTTAAAATATTTCTCAATATAATTAATCTGTACATCTCTTGTATTGAAGGGAAGCTGCAGAGATTACTAGCGTTTTAATGAAATATTGATTCCATGGAGATTTCTAATAGCAACGCAGCCATTTCTGGAATTAAAGCTTGCTCTCATACTGTGAGTTGCTTTCTAATGGTTAGATCGTGTTAGTCTTGGACGCTAAATGGATTTGATTGGATTAGGCACATTTCTAATACAGAAGGTAATACTTTAACTATCGTCATAGCTTACTTGTAGTTTAATCAATGGTTTTTTGGTTCACTGGTTCCTAGCTAGTAAAGTTAAGGGAGGGGCTCCTGGTTCGACTAGGTACGCGTGTTTACATGACAGATGGATGTTTGTTCTCGGGTAATGGCTGTCCCGTTACGTGTATTGTATTCTTGTTGGTGTTCTCCAAGTCAGAAAGGGAATCTTAATGTGGGGGCTTAATGATTAAGCGTTTGTATCTACTAATTAGTACTTACCTACTAATGATCTTTTATCAATATCGCTACTCTTAACTTTCTCAATGCTGGACCCTGGTCTCCTCTCACAATAGGGGCACAGTCCGCCACACTGGCCCAGTGCAGATTGATGGACTTTGCACACCTTTGAGAACTTTATGAAGATCTTTCAATAGTTTTCAGTCTAAGTTTGAAAATTAGAGGTGCACGCTGGAATTGAAGCCAGGACTCCCATCCGAGAGACCAACGTCCAAACCACTAGGCTATCATTTCGTATTTTTATACTAAACTTAGATCAAGTACAGCATTACACCTATGTATTTGTATACGGTAATGTTGGTGCAGTGTAGAGTCTGTCAGATATAAATCGGCTCAGATCACGAGGTTGTTAATACGATATTCGTGTCGACGCCGTCTAAGGTACACAGGCATTCACCGTTATTCTATTGTCCATTCAACTACTCTAACATTTCATATTTGTCTGTGTGCCTTTTCTCTGATTGTATGATTTAATTCCGCTCGCCAGACAGACAATATCGGTCAGATCTATTTCACGCATAGCTAAGTTCGTTCAAGCTAGACGAGAATGACTAAAATAGCCGGAATGTTGTGGTTCTACTGCGGGTTACGAAATGAAATTGTAAATTATATTTTCTTGTAGTTTTATAGCTTCTACTAATGTACTAAGGTTGAGTCATATGCGGAAAGCCTTGTCGCCCTTTCGATCAAAAATGAAAGCGGGAAAATGTGCCGTTGCCTAATTAAATTCTAATCTGATGTGAAACGTCGAAATGAAATTTGGATTTTTTTATTTCCTTTCCTAGGAAATGTATACAGTAATTATTTTGATTTTTGTGATCGCAACGAGTGTACTGCTGTTGTGTTGTTGTACATACGTGGGTTTCTATTGGGGTTCTGGCCGTGTTTGATATGCGAGCTCTGATAACAACGCTGCCCACGCGACACTTCAACCCCTTGCAGTGCGAGGGTTGCTTGCCCTTCCGCCTTATTGATTAAAGCCCTTGGAATATCAACTAAATGACGAAAACAATATGCTGGGAGTTACCTAATCTTTTCCCTTTGTTAAGGTGTTAATTATATTTCCACGTAATTTTTTGTACTTGGAAATGGGGATGAATAATTAGCTAGATAGACCAGTGGCTTGCGCGGGTTCTAAGTGTTCAAACAATTTAAGCAATAGCGGACGCGGTCATTAGAAGGATGGGTGACCGCTTGTGGCTACAAATTCCTGTCGGCTTCCAATTCTCGGAGGGCACAAATACTGCCGTTGATATCATCTAAATAACAGTCGTTAAGCTTTATCATCCTTATCTTTGGACTGTATCAAATTTTTGCTCAAGTCCTCAGTCATGAGATGACCTTTGGACGATATAAATGTTTTTGGGTTCGCTGGTTACAGCAGCTTGTTGGAGTATGCTCAAGTCTTCCGTTATGAGATGCCCAGTAGTGGGGTATTAATTGCTTAACGGTAATAAATCGTATTTTACACCACTCCTAGTAATACCGACACGAAAGCAAATGTACTTGATCCACAAAGGCGTCTCTACGAGAACATTAAACATACATACTTTGGATAAATACACGTATAGAGATTTACACAAGTGAGTGATGGACGTTTTAAATAATAGAAACGTGCCTCGTAGACGCTGAACGGCTTTTGTTTCTAGTGTAGGTACTGTTTTAGCACTGCGCTGTTGTGATTTCTAATCTGGCTTTTGTGTACTGGAAGGTCTGTTTTAGTTCGAGATAGACAATCAATTGTTTTTATGTAAGGTATAAAATATTTTTAACGTAGAATGAGTTAATTCTTGACTTCGATGTCGGTGGCGTTGGGTGACACTTAGTTAATGTCTGTTTACATGTTATTACATATTTAGATGTCGTGTTCTAGCGATTTTTAGTTTCCCGAACAAAGAGGATTTAGTTAAAATCTGCTCCAAACACGCTCCTTCCATTTTCAAAATGTGTATGACTATAAATGCTTCAGTAAAGGAAGACACGTGGAATCTTACACACGTGAGAGTTCCCCTTATAATTCTCAAAGGTGTGAAACAATCTGCTCTTGGTGAACATAATGGATTATCGCCTTAAACGCACACATTATCCGACGAAACCTGAGTACAGTCGTGGGAAAGTTATGGGTTGCACTGATTAAAAAATATACATAATATTTTTTGGAGAAAAACTCCCAAACGATAGACTGAATGATAGATAGTCACTGCCAATTCCAATTATTTGAAAGACCAATCGCAGAAATGAAGACATCAAACTAACAAAGTCTACTTCTCCACTTACCATCAGGTGGTTTCGTATTCAAGCGTAAGCGTCAAGTATTGAATAAAAAAAGAACGAGATAATACAAAAAGTTGAAATGGATATTTAACTATTGAATATACATTAGGTAGTTATTCAAGTAGGATGAAGTCAGATATGAATATTTTTATGGAAGGTGTTGTTAATTTGAAATTGATATTTGCGTCTGATAGCATGTACGTGATGTAAAGCCGAGCAGAATTGCGGTCAATTAGGATCCTATTGCGACATTGCTTTGTCGATCGTCTAGTAATTATCCTATTGTATTTTTTTTCTTGTCGGTTAGTTAAGATACGTTTGTTACACAATTTTACAGATCTTTACAATTGATTTTGTTTTTGTATTTTGAAGTTGTTAAGGCGAGAGGTAATGGTTAATGAAGCCCTTTTGTGATGACAATATTTTGATTAGTTTTCTGTAAAAAGCCCCTTCGAGAATGTTCTAATTCAATATGCGAATAACAGAAGACGTTGCAACAGATTTTTTGATTTGTAAATATGTTTTAACAATAAATAGAGCGGGGAAACACTGCACTAATGAAAACCACAACTTTTTTTGAGATGAGACAGATTTTGAACATAATTGTTAATGCATCTAAGTTACTTAGGGGTATCCCTAATAGTAGTTCCCAAATATCTTTCATATACAGAAATGGAATCATAATAACTGTAATGTTATTAATTTATTAGGTTAAAATAGTATTAATTTTTTTGTTGCAGTTCACATCGCCGGCGGCGGAAAGCGCCGCGTGCGGTAGCAGCACATCTTCATCGACCTCGTCGTCGTCGTCCTCGTCGTCGTCTTCGTCGTCGTCATCGGATTCTGACAGCGCGGAGGCCGCTGGCGGCTCCGTTCATGGACCCGGTGAAGACTCTAGTGCTGCACTCGCTGCTGCTTGTCAATTACAGGTGTGCTTTTGTTTGTTTGGTTTTTTCTTATTGTATATTTTTTTTAACTTTTAGTTAAAATTTTGCTAGGTTAGTTATAATTAGTAATGCTTCTTTCAGGGGATTAATAAGAATAGATGGCTACACCTGTTTTAAAATGTATGAAAACTGGAATGTTTACTCTGTGCAAATTCAATCTGGAATGTTTAATAACAAACCGTTGCCTAGCAACCTGTGACAAACAGGCGAATAAAACTTTTTATTGTTTTATCAGTTGTTAACTATTTTGTACCATTACATTTTAAAAACGTTTACTTGTAAGTCATGTTATTTGCTTGGTGAGAAATGCATAAAGTGTATTAAAACGAAAATCAATAAATTGTGAAAGTATAAAACAAAATATTTCAATTTTTAAGTTTAATAACAAATTTTCAAAAATAAAATGAGTATTTAATTAGAAAAAATCATTATTGTTAGCTGCTGAAAACCCTACAAAAGATTTTTATCGTTTGTTTGTTGTTTCCGGATCGAAGTTGCACCGATTGTAAATACATATTTACTCGATTCGTTAGCGCAAAATACTCTAGCTAAAATTCTAAACATGCCTTAGAAAATTTTATAATGTGACCAATTTATAATTTACTATAAATAGCCCTCGCTTTACTTCGGAAGTACCAGTTACCACAAAAAATAGTTATTGTGATATTACTGTAACAGTTAGACATTTGGTATCATGGACTTATCTGTAGATAAGGATGTCCTCTGTAAAACTGTAGTACATCATGTTGCTCTATTGTCAATGATTACCGCAGCGTACGCGATATAAGGATTTTTTTCATAAGTTGGGTTACATAATCGAAATTTTTACGCGGATCATCAGGGATAATGTAGGATTCTACTGGTAAAAGATTTTTTAAATCGGTCCAGTAGTTTTGTAGCCTATTCAATTCAAACAAACAAACAATCAACAATCTTTCCCCTTTATAATATTAGTGTAGATTTAGATATTCTGTTTCTTCTTGTATGTGAATGTATGGTACTTTAGTGTTACTACCTAACTGCGCTTTGCTTTACAAAACTTCTATCTTAGTACTCTTGTGGCTTAACCCTGATTCAACCTTTTTATTATTATTATTATTAATACAATAATATCAATGATCAATAATTAAATGCATTTGATGGTTAAAGATAGCAACTGTGACGCTATAAACTGAAATAGGCACATTCCATAGGTCATCGACGATGCGGACCTTGCGGAACTATTTCCAGAACAAACATCGAGCGCGCCGGCGCAACAGCCCAATTTCTCGACCTTTGCCGTTCACAACACATCGCCAGACAATGATGATAAGTCTATTGTCGACAATGGTAAGCACTTATCCTCGATTTGCAACTATTTTTCAATAAAAATATGCATTTAATTCCAAATTATATCGTTACAGGAGACGGATCGAGTAGTGAAATGGAGCTTACTCCACAATTAGTGACAGCAGCGATTCAAAGAGCTACAGCTGATTCTTCAGGGTCAGAGAACGAATGTTCGAATTCTGAATCGGTTCATCAAAATACTACTCATTATGCATCCAGCTTATTGCAACAGTTTGAAGCGCAAACGCAATTATTGAGTAGTAGTGCTCCAATAAATCCAATCGCATCTGCTGCCTCCTCATCACTGTCTTGTGGAATAAATGGAAATTCAATAGACAGTGTTAGTACTACAATAAGCGATTGTGTTCTTGGTCAGATAAACAACTTGCCGGAAATAGCACCAATAGCACCAAACTTCTTAAATAATTCGCAACATTTGAGCAACCAGCAAACCGAAGAAATCTCGCAAATACGTAAAGATCTTGAAGAATACTCATCCGTTTCAGATACTGTTAGTATATCCATCCCAAATCCACCGAGCTTAGAAGACTGTGTTGATAATAATGATTTCATGAATCTTGACATAACTCCGGGAGGATCAGAACTAGGAAGTGCTAGCGATTTGTTAAAAAGCTCACCTATAACAGTAGGTAGTACAGATATTAATTCTATTAGTCATTTAGACCATCAAAAATTGGACACGATAAGTACGAATTCAGTAGAATCTCAAGAAGATGTAAAAAGTGACATAGTATTAGAATCAAGAAGAAAAAGGGGCCGGCCACGTAAAGTAAGAAAAAATAATGAAAGTGCTGAATCTCATAAGGAAGATAAGTCAGCAGTTAATGTAATTAACGTTTTTCATAATAATAATGATCCTCCTAATGTATCGCCTGATTCAGGAATTTTATCAAATCATAATTCACCCACGCATTCACCCTTACGAAGGCATGATATAGATGAAACGCATAATAGAATAAGCAGGAGATCAGTGCAAAAAGAAAATAATACGGTTGAAAGGAAAAGTATGCGCTCTAAATCTAAAACAAGAAGTAGAATTCATATCAGATCTGATTCAAGTGATTGTGACTTTCAGAAAAAGAGGATAGAAAAGGAAATTAAACAAATCAAAATAGAAGCTCCATCGCCTATTCCTTTAAAGCAAGAACAAAATAAATTTGAGAAATCTAAAAAGAATGATCATAAATTAGATATTGCTGCCTTAGATAGAATGTTATATGCTACTGACAGGGTATTATATCCTCCACGTAAAAATGTTAGGAAACCTCAAGCCAAACCAAAAAATCCCAAATCTGCACAAAAAACGCTGAAAGATAAGAATCAATATGATTCTGCCGACAGCGATAATGAGTCGCTACCAGCCAACAGGTCAGTTTTATCTGGAGTCTATGCGAAAAGAAAAGAAGTAAATAGCAAGTTAGCTAACTTACCGAAAAAGAACAACAAAACATCTACAAGTGTTTGGAGAGAAAATCAAAGCGAAAATGAGGCTGTAGGAGACGACCCTCTTGATCCTACATGGAAGCAAATTGACTTAAATCCCAAATATAAAGATATTCTATCTGGATATAAAAGTGATCATGAATTTAAACCTTACAAAAGTTGTAGTAGATTAATTGAATCAGGCTATAAAAGTGACTATGGATGTAGATCTGGATATAAAAGTGATTGCTATAGGTCAGGGTATAAAAGTCAATCGGGATATAAAAGTGATAAATCTGGATATAAAACTGACTACAGTGTAAGAAGCATGCGACGGCGAACAAGGAAGTTTAAGAAAACAAGATCAGTTAGAGACAGATCATATTATAAAAATCAGAAACATTTTGTATCAGATCAAGAAATATTGTTGTTAACAAATAAAACATTCAGTAGTTTAACGTTAGGCCACAGTTCAAGCGATTCAGAATGTGAAACTTATTTGCGTAAATCAAATGCGAGCCCAAAATATATAAGTGTGTGTACCAAGTATCCATTGCCTTCGAAGTATGATTATGGTTTCTCAAAGATGAATCAAAAACATGTACTGCGCCCAAATTCTTCTGATCCATTCGCTCCTGGTCCCGTTTTTAGTGGATTACAAAGGCCTGTTACTACTTATAATATATTTAAAGTAAGTAATAATAACAATAATACATTGTTGAAATCGCCTACGAAAGCTAGTTACATTGGGAGTCCTTTACCAGCTCTAAAACCTGTATTTACTCATAAGTTTGGCATATCACCAATTTGTACGGTCGCAAAATTATCATCAACAAAAAAGGACGAATTTTTAAGACATTTTCCTAAAGTTGTGTCACCAAGAAATCGCAAAGCAAAATCTGGAAGTGCTTTACATTCTTCAAGTACAAAGAAAGAAAGTTGTTCCAAACAACTTCAGAACATATTTGAGCAAGCTAAAAATAGTTATGTTCCGAATAAATCTCTGTCAAGAAATGTTTTTCTAAACTTTAAAAAACCACATATTAAACCATCATATCACATTAAAAAACATAGGAGGACTGTTGTTTTGGCGCCTCCTAAGATCAATTTGAATAATACGGAAAGACCATCTCGTATCACTGTAAAGAAGGAAGAAAGTAAACATCATAGGCATAGAGGTAAAAGAAGACATCGGTCGAGGTCGGTTTCAAGGTGTCGAGACTCATACACAAACAGAAACAGTGCGGATTCGGTCGATCAAAAATTTTCCCAAGATATGGATAATCTTATTACACATTTTATAAAAGTTTGTCAAATTGCTCCCAAGCTCATATCAAATGTTGCACAAACTCAACCTAAAAACTTTGAAAAAGCGATCTTGGAACCCACTCCTCCCAAAGTGGTTAAAAGAACGTCGAAGAAACGTAAAACATCTGATAATCAAGAAATTGCAACTCCGACTTCAAAGAGAAGACATAAAAAGCTGCAAACAGAATCTCAGAACAAAGGTGGTAAAGAAACAAATGAACATAAACTTCCATTGAAGAAAAGACACTACCATATTAATTCCTCAACAAGTAATACTTTAAGCTTAAGCTTGGTTACTTCGGAGTTTGACGAAAATTCAAAAAATGATGCAAGTACAGAGAAATTTTTATGTACAGAAACCAATTGTATGGGAGACATACAAAAAAGTGAGGAGTCGACAAAGGGCAAAACTTTTCAAGATAAAACTAAGAAAGGTGCTGATAATTCAAAGAATGCTACGCCACCACACACTCAGGAAGCAAAATCTTTTAATAGCTTTAAAATCAATGGTAGTATTCTGTCTGAAAATATTGCAGATAAAACAAATGAAGGTGATTCGGATTTATCTAAAACTTTTCCATCTGTAGATGCAGTAGACGATGAATTATCTATACAAAAGCCTACTGCAGGACATTCCGAATTGTCTAAAAAAATATATGAAACATCTGAAAAGTTAAAAGCTATGCATAAAATGGTGCATGATTTAGAGAAAAGTCTGCCTAAATCTAAAGATTCTGAAAATAGAAATGATTCATCTAAATTGGAATCGCATAAAATCTCGTCACCTAGATCCGAAACTAAATCATCACCTTTAAGAAACTCTGCGCCTATTGTAACACCTAAGAAGCGCCATCGATTGGAAGCAGATAAAGTTGCGTCTAGTTTAGACCAGGTTGTGCAGTCTTTATCAAAAAAGTTGTCGGAAGACAAAAACCCTGTCACAAATAATAATAAAGATACACATCAACTCAATAGTAAAGAAGATGAAAAGGAGTTGGAAAAAACTGGGTGCGAAGCATCAAGTAATGACAATATAGTTGCCACGAATAATAATAATAATACAGTTGACCCTTTAAAGAGTATGTCTGCCCGCTCCTTATATAAGAGTTCAATTCCTCCAGCCCAAAAATCTGAAATCATGACTCGGAAAAAGAACAGATTGGAAGGATTAACTAGCAATTTAGTGTCAAAAATAAACCCCAGTGCAGCTACGAAAGTTTTAGATACCTTGTTAAATAACAATATACGTAAGTCGATAGAATCTAGAATTCTTGAGAAAGAAAAGGTCAATTCAGATAGTCCAAGCAGAGTATCAGAAGACAAACACAAAACAAAAGAAACGAGTCAAATGAATACAAGGGCAACAGTGATCAAATCTCCAGTTTCCAAAGGAAAAGTAATAGACGTTAAAAAACCAAAGGTGCCTGAATCTACAGTAGAACAATGTATAGTCGTGAATGTAGACAAACCTACTGGAATATTTGAACCATCCATTGATTTAGAGGATCAAATACCAAAATCATCAATATGCGTTAACGACATATTAAATGATTCAAATAAAACTAAATCTAAGTCTAAGGGAACAGATAACAAAAATTTGTTATTGACTCGTATAGATGCAGAATCTGAAATTCCGCTAGCATTAATATCTGAAAGCCCGGATCCTGTCATTAGACCAAAAAGAGGAGAATCAATAGCAGCTGTTATATCGGACAAAATCCAGGAAACAACTAGTGGACACAATTTACGCCAGCAAAAAAGAAACCTTAGTAATGAGAACGACGAAACAAATGATAAGAAGAAAAAGAAAACATGTAATAGCATTCTTAGAGAAAGTAAACTAGTTTTACCAGCTAAGGTTTTAATTCCCAAGATTCAAACAGAAAAAATGATTATTGAATCTCCAAAGAAAACTAACGCAGTAACTAAAAAACTGGAAACCAGCGATTCCTTGGATAGTAAAATAGCTGAAGCTAACAAAAAGAAAACAAGACGCCGTAAAGCTATTAATAGAACTGGTTTTCCTAGTATTAAAAGGAAGAAGAAGAAAACTGACCAGAATAATTCTCAAAATAACTTATCTGATAATCACGTGACATCTGAAGATAATGATAATTCTGCATTTGAACGAGTGCCAAAAGATGGAGAAGCTATGAGTAGTTTCTTAGAACGAACGATTAATAATAAAAAAACGGAGCTTAAAGTTGTATTGAACAAGGATGAATGTCCCAAACAAGGACGTTTAACTGTGGTAGCCCTTGAAAAGTTACAAGGCAAAGAAATCTCAACAGATAATACGAATAAAGCCCCAAGTGGTTCTGAGAGGAGTACAAATGACAAAGAAAAGAAGACTGCGTCGATATTAAGGGCTCCAGCTCTGCAGCTAAAGCCAACCAAAACTGATAAGGATTTGAAAAATCATGTAAACAAGTGGGAAGTTCTCAGTGAGACTGACAGTATCCCCTCCTTAGCTAGTTTAGTGAGCAATGACCCAGAAGACAGTATTCCACTAAGCTTACTGAATTTGAAGAACAGTAAACCTACTCAGCTGCATAATCTAGAAAGGTTGAAAAGAAAGACTAGAGCAATCTCGCCTTCCCATGAAATAGAGGAAATATTTTCAAAACGTAAAATTATCGATAAAGGTTCTGCTAAAGTTGGTTTACGACCGAAATCAAGCTTAGCCGTCTTATACCCTAGCGAGAGGAGGCTCACACGCAGTTCTGATAATACGAACGACGAAGGAAAAGGCAAGAACAAAAAGATGGACATTAAAAAGTCAACACCGGAAGTGATTATTGAGAAGACAGCAAAACCAGTGAGCGTATCCGTAAGAAGAAAGTCGAGGTCGATGACAAAGAAAATTCCAGAAGTTCATTCGAGTTCCCGTGAAAGCTCGTTAGACACAATCATATGCAGCAAAATTATATCAAAATCGCGTGATCCTTCCACAGATACTATGCTCGATAACGACGAAAATGATCCGTTGCCGTTGAATGAGAAAGAGATCGATTTTGAGAAGAGTATTGATGTACTATCCAAAACCATAATTTGTAAGAAGAGAGTAGCCTCCTCGAGAGACGATAGCCCCGCAAGCAGTGTTGATAACAGAGAGAAACCGGTGGTCTCCAAGAGAAATCCGCGGCTGAGGAAGAAATTCTTAGCTGCAGGATTGTTTTCAGACTACTACAAGGAAGAGTAAGTATTTTTTACATTATATAAAGGTTTTAGAGTTAACCAGTGTTTCTTAAAGTGGTTCGAATGGCATCGATAGTTATATCTTATAGGGAAGTACAAATAAAATGTTTATCTATTAATTTGGTGAAAAAAAAAGGTTTTTTTCGGTAATTTTTGACAAAATGTTTAGCTAGAATGTTTCACTGTTTTCGGCAATTGTGTATATCTGATATAAATGGAGCAGAAATCCACCGATATGAGTACATATGGAAAGTTTTTAATAAGAAAAATGATGGGAATCTCTGTGATAAACGAAACAATATGATTAATTAATCCGATATAATATATATTTTTTTATTTTAGCCCAAAACCTGAGGGAAAAGGAAAGAATATAGTGACACAAACAGAATTCCCACCCGGTCTGCTGGCCCCACCACCATACTGCGAGCGCTGGGTGCGCCGCCGACAGCTGGACTTCAGCCTGCCCTACGACATCTGGTGGCAGCAGCATTACAACCAGCCAGTACCCTCATGGAATTATAAAAAAATACGGACAAGTATGTATTTACACTATGCATTACACTACACATATTCTAGTATATATACAGATTTAGGATAGTTAACTTGCAATGTTGATATATGATAATATTAACGAGAGTACAAATGTATAATTTGTTCCAGACGTGTACTACGACGTGAAGCCGTCAGCGGACGAGTGCGAGAGCGTGGCGTGCAACTGCGCGCCTGCGTCCGGCTGCAACGAGGACTGCATCAACCGCCTCGTCTTCTCCGAGTGCTCGCCGCAGCTGTGTCCCGCGGGGTAATATAACTTTATTTTGATTTTTTAAGTTAATCTTTAGGCGCGTTGGGTTTTCTTTTTTGAGATGGAAAAAAAAGACAATTGAACTCGCAACCTGTTACCGTAACCAGCAGCTACTGCTACCGCCATCTAGGAGGATTGGGGTAACTACGTTGCATGTTTGCATTTTTTAAATGAAGAAAAACATTGATCTTGCAGCTATACCCCTGTGCATTATTTATGTACATTATATCATTTTTGTGCTAAGAAAATAAATTGACTGATTCAGAAACTTATACATTTTTTGAAAATTACGTTACGTAATATTTGAACCTGGAATTACGAAAACAAAGACAAATGTATCGGTGATAATAAATACTATTAGTATATTTATACTATATTATTATTATTATTATATTTTAAATCTATTATGAACGTTTCTAAATACTTGTTACAGAGATAAGTGTAGAAACCAACGTATTCAACGGCACGAATGGGCTTCCGGCTTGGAGAAGTTTATGACAGAGAATAAGGGATGGGGCGTCAGGACCAAGCACGAAATAAAATCTGGTGACTTCATACTAGAGTACGTTGGAGAAGTCGTTTCTGATAAGGAATTTAAGGTAATATTTAGATAAGATTGTTATAATGAAATTTTAAAGGCAAAAATATCGTTATGAATATTTCCTACTAATATTATAAATGCGAAAGTTTGTGAGGATGGATGGATGGATGTTTGTTACACCTTCACCCAAAAACTGAAATTATCTAGATGGAATTTGACATAGATATTGATTGTCGACGGGAATCACACATTGGCTACTTTTCATCAACGTCTGTACCACGCGGATGAAGCCGCGGGCAGACACTAATATACAATATAGCAATGATAGCTTAACGGTTTGACCGTAGGTCCTCCAAAAGGCAGCCCTGGGTTCAAACCTTGCTCAGATAATTAGTTTCCATAGTTATGTGCGTACCAAAAATTAAATATCGCTTGTTTTTTCGAGAAGGAGAAACGTTCACTCTTGAGAGTTCCTCATAAAGTTTTTTAAAGTGTGTGCAGTCTAGTATACACCCTTGGCCTATACTCTATACCTCATGAGCCAGCTAATAAGCTCTCCGCGTTGCTAAGAAGGCGAACCCTTATGTATCAACGCGTGCCGTTGGTTTGCCTTCCCTAGCTTAGAGCAATACTTCCACGACCAGCTCCAATGCAAATTGGACTCATGTCGGAAGTTTTTATAGCTCCCAATTCTGACAACTATTCCGACGTGGCGTAACATCTGTTAACTGATGATAATAACCGTGATCTATGGCTTTCATGCACTTCGAAGCATGCTTGACATTTTTTGTGGCACTAGCGGTCACTGATCCTCCTGCCGTCCGTGTCCCCTGTTGTCTAATTTTGTTGATTACTTAGGATCGAAAGAAGTACTTGGGCTATGAACACTTCACGCTACTTCACTCTTCACGTTTCTAGCTTAGTTGGCCTCATTTTACTTGGTTGATAAAGCTTGCGTGCAGAGTACTAGTGATTTACTATTAATCTATTGCATCCTATTAAACCAACTTGGCGCATTACCGTTCACTATATGCAAGGGCGTACGCTAAAAAATTTAGCCTAGAGCTGGTTTTTCTGTTTTTCCCAAATCACTACTTATTTGCCTTCCCATTCTTCTTTGTCATCCGTATTGGAAGCGTTGGTGACACCTCTGCCTAGAACACTTGAACCCGACAGCGTACTGCCAGGGGCGGTAGTGATTACTTACCTTCAGGTGAGCCGTTCTCTCGTTTGCCCCCCTATAAAATAACTTGGGTATGTTAGGGGAATCTATATTCCCCCGAGCATGGATTGAGCGTAACCGATAAATTCCATTGGTTCTTAAGCCGCGCAGCCACGGCATCAACTGATGACTTTCAACGGCTTTCGTCGTCATTTAGGCTGATCTCGATGAAAATTAACCTTAATCGAAACCATATTCCATTCGTCTTCCAGCGATGAAACCTCACGAGATCCAAGAGAAGCTCGGCCTGACGCGCATCAGAGACCGCAACTGGTACGTGCAGCCGTCGTGCGCGACCTCCGGCGACGGTCTGTACGAGGGGCTTACGTGGCTAACCAGCAACCATAAGTTATGAGCTGCGGAGTAGGCGGTGATCATTCGCCGCCAGCCGCCCGCCATCAGGCGCTAGATGCGTCACGCTCGGTAATTAATATATCTTGGTATATTTGAAGGCTTTCCTGATGCGTTTGGGTCGACGTCGACCCGGGGGTTGAGTGGAACATTGATTTAGGGAAGGTTGAACCTAACCTAATCCTTATTTAAAGATGATAGTTATCTGTCCGTTTGTATAGATACGGACATACGTCGGTCCATCCGGTCCGTCAGTCCATTCCGCCTGTCTATCAGACCATCAATAATCGTAATAATTGGCAAGCGCACACTCATACCGCCTGACTGTTATTCGATGTGACGTGGGTGATATGAAAAATAAAAATTACACGGACATCTATGACCTGAGGATAAATATTTGTCTGTCTATTCGCCCCGTCATTTCGAAAGCAGGGTGACTGCCTACTACGATACAGGATTGCCATAAAAGGTATACGTGAGGTTGACACTTAAAAACTTGAATCTATGGTCACCAGCATCAAGATGTTGTTATTTTTTAGATGATAAAATAGTAATTAAGTACATTTTATTGACCGTTGAACGAGCAGACTAGCCTCTTGATGGTAAGTGGTCGCAATAACGTTGCACAAAATCAAAGATTCCCGTTTGAAACATGAGTACCTATACTTGGTGCAAATTCGATCTGGAATTTGCACTGAGAATAGTTTGGCAGCTGACTCAAGTAAAGTGATATTAGCAATAAAGATCAATTTAATTTACACAAAAGGTTCAAGTTATAGTATCTGTTTTGTTTGTAAAGGTCAAAACCATTTTTGTCGGTATACCCATTTCCTTTGATCTCCGACCTTAGCTAGAATACTTAACGACTTTTTCACCGCTGTAAATTCTAGATATTAGTATTCTTTCTGCTACACCTAAGTCCTTAGTACAGAATTTGTATGGAAATTCTGAACTAACTTTCTAGATTACCGAAGAGTAGTCGTGATTCGACTGTCCTTAGTTTGTATGTAGGAGCTTGGGCGTACTGTCAAGTATTTTGGGAGAGATCAGACAACTATAGGTATTAATGAGATTCCAAGGGCACAGCTGCCTGAAAAAGTACATATTTTACATAGTACTACGTATTCGATGTAGAAACAGAAATGTAGCTTGCTTGCCCCAAGTGCACACATGATTCGTGCCCCGCTTCAGATCCATGTGTGCATTGTACCCTTGGTATATATTATTATCTTGTTATGTATTGGGGCGATGTAAAAAGCTCTTATTGCGTGCGTCACGTTTGAGCGATGTCTCCATAATTTGATTTTTAGGAGTATTTACGATCAATTTGTTTTAATTTAACTGAAAACATTCGCTTAGCACTCAAAATGTACCTTACTCTAAAAACAAAATATTATCTCGATTTCAGGGGTGGGAATCGATGCCATTTAACTGTAAGTATTTGCGCGTGCTGGACGTAGATCCCATGTGCTTCGACGGACCGAGTGTAACACAAAATGTACCAAGTGTTTATACCATAGTGTATGGTGCAATGTAGTTACACGGACCAATGTGATACTCACTACAGACTACAATCACTAGTTAGTCAAACGAGTGAAGTAATTGTCACACAAACGATAAATCAACTATTCCATTATTTAATTAAAACAAATTAATAGTATTGTTGTATCGAAATGTATTTGAATATTTTTTTTTGTATAATTTTATTTAATGAATGATTACGTAGAGTAAATGATTTTTTTTATTATAATTTTTATTATTTTTCCGATTAACTTAATCGCCTCCGACTTTTGTATAGCATAGAGGTTTCGGAGTTTAAAGTAATCAATACATAATTAAAATTAAGAGTTACTTGTGTGAATGGGTTGTTGTATGTATCGAAATTTATTTAGGTTAATTGAAGAAAACATTAATAATTTTCTTTGTCATTGAAACTGAAAAATGGTATAAGTTGGATTGTAGATTTCTTCGTAGGAATGATGTATGTTTTATTTTGTACAATATGTTAAATTTAGTGATCTTTGTAAGTGGAATAGTCTGGGGCATATTATAGTTAGTTTTTTTCTGTTTTAATTTTGTCAAAATAATATTCTGAAAATTGAGTTATTTTTATTTTCATTGGATATTTTCATGAAACTTGTGTATTGTAAAAAAATATATGTTGTTACGGCCCAAAATATAAGTGTGTGGTTATGAAAAATCCGTGATTTTCTCACGAACTGGCCTGTTTACAGGTTCAAAAATAAACTTTAAATATTAATGTCTGGTCTTCAACAATTCAAAATCAATATACAGGATTGTTAGGTCAACTTATCAACCTTTTTTTAAATATTATTTGATAATTGCTATCAAAGTATGTTATTCATTTGAAAAATTACTTATTTTGGAGTTTAATTACACGTTGCCTCAGCATATAGCACAGCACATAGGTCATTGAAATAAGTTTTACAACAATTTATATCTCACAAGTACAGTATGAAGATTTTTACAATCCAATAATTACATATGGATGATACAGGCAATTTAAATGTTGCCCCAACTGGGATACATAATTAAAAAAAGAATGTATAACAATATAAGATCATTTTATATTGAAATATATAAAGTAATTTCAAGTACTTTTTGCAATAACAACGAACATAATGATTGGAGAACATTGAAGACAAAATATGCTTAACAGTGATTTATTTTTGTTAACTTTTCTACCAGCTACTGCTACATCTGTGTCTTACTTAACGCGTTAATTAATACGTTGCAAATATCTAACATTACAAATATCTAATAGCGCAATAACAGTTAACGTTAAAGTTTAGTGCAACAACATAAACTTTTAATTTAATTCCATTAATGGGGCAAATTTTAACGCGTTAATTGAGGCATCTTTCGACACAGCCGTTAACACAGTTGCAGAATTACTACAACTTTTTGGAAAATATTTTTAATACAAAACGAGGCGTACAACTTTTTTTCTCATTACTAACTAATATAATATATTAATCTATCCATAGCCATAAGACATAGATTTCAATATACTATCTATCCTTTAATCTCAAGAACTTTCAAAAAGTCACATCATATTCGATTTTATTTCTTTGTTCATCTCTTCCAAATATGATGTATAATGCAATATACAGTGTGCAATTGCTGTGTGGCCCACACCCCATTTACACGACGCAACTGGCGTTTCTTGTGAGCCTCTCGATGACACTAAATTTAGCCCGCCCTAATATCTTTATAACCTATCTGGCCCTTGTGGAAAAGGTTGCCGACCCCTGGTTTAGATAGATTATTGAAAACTGAGTCATGTCTATGGCACTATCCCTAAAATACTAATACTATACATTTAATACGTTGGTCTGTCAGTTGTGCAGTTGTTGTGTGTACACAACGAAGCTTGGTAGTGTAGGTGTAAAGAATGAAATTGATTTTAAACGAAAAAAAAATGCGTTGTAAATATTTAATTTCTATAGTTTAACAGACTGAAGGAAACGACATGATTGAATGATACTGACAATATTGTGTTGATTGTAGTTTTAATTTTCCTTTTATTTAAAAAAAAAAAGTCATTACATGTATGTAGAAAAAAAGTTCTGGATAGTAGGTTCTTCCTTTTTGGTGGAAAAATTGTGGTCAAATTCTTGCCCAATAAGGCCTATCGACAAAATATACGCCTGTCGCAATCTAAACAATACTATACATAAATTTAAATAAATAAATACATTTTTCTCTTGAAATATTGTATTGTATGGTGAATAACATATGGACATAGTACTACAAATGTAACTATATTTCGCCAGGTGTACATGGTAACGTTTTCACAGCACCCTTTTGTGGTATGTAATGTATCCCTCGATATTTGATGTTTCCACCACCTAGGGATACTTTACTTGTAAGGAATGTTCTCATTAACAAATTTGAATTACTATACATCATTGTAATTTGGACTTTATATCGTGTTACTTGAAGTTGAATTTTGAATCTGTTCGAGGCGTTCACGTCGACCACAATCTCAAAAGGTCCATTGCACACTTGAAGTAAATATTGAAAATTCAACCTTAAGTAGCACGAATTAAAGTTATATTTCAACTCTTATTTTTTTCGAGACAGTGTTAATTTCTTTTTTATATTATCTTATTTTTTGCCTCATTCTCTTAACATAAAGGTTAAAATTTTCTTATACCGTGCGTATTATTATTACTCAAAAATTTATGAAGATGACAATTTATTTTACAACAGAAGAAATACAGTATTTTTGCACAAACTCGGAGCGGTGCTAGGGTTAAAAGATTTTTTTTTGCACGAGTAGGTAATTCAAACGGCTTTAGGCTCGCTTACGGATGTTTCAGATAGGCACAGTACAACTGTAATTATAAAAAAAAAACATACATTTTGCATATTTCTCATGTATTGGTACATAAAATTGTGGTTTTGCCATCAATAAGTACTAGAGCATGGTATTTAGGCTTCCTAAGTGACGAGGAGATTGCTCAGTAAGTCGTTAGTGGGTTGAAAAACTTTGGGTACTCACGATTGTTGGACTGTGCCCAGTTGAGTCTATCATTGCAGTGTTGTCAGCTTTTCCGCTACTTAATAATAATACAATTTGAATTGTGTATCACATTTCCAATTGTTTTGAGGTGTGTCATTAATGTATAACACTATTATTGCAATACTTTAATTCCAAGTTGATAACCAGTTATTTTGTCAACATATGATTATTTTATATCTATATCTATTATTTATATATCGTTTTGTATCACAAAGTAATTGTATATTTTATATAGGGCAAGGATTCTTATTTTTAAAATGTGCTTAATCTTATGTTAAAAAAAAAAGTGTTTTGCCAATAATTATTCGAATAGATTCTTGAAATGAACGAAGAAAAGAAATGATAATATTAAAATTTGCAAATAAATCGATTGTGCTATGTAAAGTATATACAAACTGTTTATATACAATATCCAACACAGTCGTGCTAGTTAAACCGTTAAAATGTCCCATTTGCCTTACAGTAAGACAACTCTAATGCCCCATTTGCATAATGGCCCATTTTCAAAACTGAACGAGAAATAAATACATCTAAAAAACCTGGGCTACTGGGTTATTTGCTAATGGGTATCAAGTCACAGAAAATACATCTTAATTCTAATTCATCCTTGTTCCCAAATTATCCTTTCGGGATTTAAATATTCATTTGGTAGTTTTAACGCCTTGTATTTATGCTTTTAGCTTCTTGTGTGAATTGTACTATCATTATAAGGGGACCATCTGGTTGTATCTTCGTGAACCTTCAGTTGATTATTTTTTGTTTCGAGCTCGGAAATGTAGTTATTTTATTATATTGCGTGTACAGTTGAACTAAACGTGTATTAGTTTTAATTTTTTTTTCAAAAGTATTTTATATCACAATATTATAAATGTAAAGCTATATTCCCTGTTGAACATGAACAGCTTGTGATACAAATATTATTTTCTGTATTAGTAATATTTTGTGTTATTTTGTTTACTATAAACTTTAATTACTATTTTTGATATATTTTTGTGTGTATAAAGGTAGTACTGTTCTGTTGAGTAACTGTTTGGTACGATGCCACTTAATAATATAATTACGGACACTGCTAATACTTTTTGTAGTTAGATATCAACAAATTCACGATATAGTGCCTCATTTGTTTAGATAGCTTTTAGAAAATGTACAAAGGTAACCAATTTGTCTATGCTTGGTGAACTGTATTTGAAATTTTATAATTACCCACACACAAGGCTTTGACGTAAAACAAGAGTACCAATAACTCTGATCTTTTTGTCAAATAGATTCCAGAACGTTCTGGGGTAATCAAAATTAACTGTGAGCACGGTCATTAATTGGTTCAAAAAGTATTTAATACTTATTATGATACTAAATATTCATTTAACTGAGAGTGATATAGTCCTACTAATATTATATATGCGAAAGTTTATTTGTTTGTTTGTTACTCCTTCACGCAAAAATTGTCGAACCGATTTTTCTTGAAATTTGGCACACACATGGAGGGTACCTTGGATTAACATATATAGTGTTTATCCCGGAAATCCCGCGGAATCGAAATTTACCCGGGAAAAACTTCTACGCGTATGGATATAGCTTCTAAACGAACATATGATATAAAATTAACAAGTCTGTCTTTCTGGAAATCCCGCGGGATCGGGAGTTATAAAACTCCTGCGCGTACGAAGAAGCGGGTTCAGCTACAAGGGACTGAATAGTGTTATATATGCGAAAGTATTTGAGGATGTTATGTTACTCCTTCACGCAAAAAGTTCACTGCCGATCTGGATGAAATTTGGCACAGAGATAGATTATAATCTGGATTAACCCATTTGCTACTTTTTATCAGCGTACGTACCACGCTGGCCAAATACTTGTATTTCAAAAAATTCAGAATCAAAAACCTCCGCATCATGATTAAATCGTTAGAAGACTTAAAAATTGTTTTGAAAATAAATTTCTTAACCTTTAAAATTTTCTCATACAGTTCACATACAACTTCCATCCTTACATCGCATTGAAACTAGTTGACATTCTGATTTGCAAATAGTTTCACTGATTGAAACTAATTTCAAAATGAAGTCAACTTGAGATATATTTCGTATAATTTATACTTGTCAAATTAGTTTTAACTCGTGGTATCGTTGGTTGTAAATTATTTCGAGGAATGTGTGTGTGGGGTGAGTTCCAGTCTGCTGTATAATATTGTAGAAAAGTTATTCAATATAAATTCACACATACGATTTTTGTTTGATTTTCCTGCCCGTTGAAATATTTATTCATTTATTACAAACTAAAAATACATACGAAAATATAGAATCCATCAATATTAAAACTAAATACGTAGATACATAAGTATTTCGTGTACAGCTTTGGCCAAAAGATTGAAGCACCTCTATGATATTTGAATTTCTAAAAAAGTTTTGTATTGAATGTAATAAACAACTTGGGTTCGTTTAAAATAAACTTTATTTTTTATATAAAAGCAATATTTTGGAAGCCCACACTTTGCCGCTATCACAGCAGCCATTCTTCTTGGCATAGAGCCTACAAGAGTTTTGCATTATAAGGCGGAGGCTTATTTTTAACTCTTCCTTCGTTGTTATTGTGGCGCCGGACCTTACGTTTAAGAATTCGCCATAAATGTTCTACTGGATTAAGGTCCGGCGACTGTGCAGGCCATTCTAGGAGCTCTATTAACCAAACCACGACATCGTGTGAGCTGATTTATGGCATGGTACGTTATCTTGTTGGTATTTTATTCCTTCCATATTTGTATCACCAAAAAG
>DWJZ01000973.1:0-26471 GCA_018249125.1 Asbolis capucinus | reverse complement strand
GGGGGGGGGGGGGGGGGGGGGGGGGGGGGGGGGGGGGGGGGGGGGGGGGGGGGGGGGGGGGGGGGGGGGGGGGGCGGCGGGGGGCGCGGGCGGCGCCGGGGCGCACTCCCTGGCGCCGCCTCTCGACGCACACCACGCGCGCAGATATAATGATATGGCGCCAAAGTAAGTACTGACACTTATTTTTCTTGTACTCACCCGATTACTCTAACAATCACGATCTCATCTGGTGGTAAATGGATGGTATTATATATGTATATATATTCATTTAGATACAATTATGTTTAATTCAATTGTTTATATATATAAACCTATGTATTTTATCTGTTTATATATATATTTATATATAAACAATTAAATTTCTATAAATATTTGTAAGTCGCAGCCCACCCTATAGGTATGTTGTGTATAGGTATTGTGTCCTCTACCCAAAGGGTTGTCTGGAACGGATCGCTACTATAGCGATAAGACCGCCAATTGTACGTGAGGTAATCTATTTGTATCTGCAATATTTTTAGTTTATTTCTTAGTGTGCAGTGTGTAATAATATTGAGCAATACACGTCATTTAGGAGGAGAGAGTGTGGCCTCTGTCCTGACGCAGCGTTGCATTATGTCGCAGTGACCGATCGTGTTGTGTTGCAGGCACTGGGAAGAAGGGCCCCCGCGCTACCACGGGCCTACTGAGTACGAGCGACCCCCGCCCTACTACTATCCCGGACCAAAGTGAGTCGCCTCACATCCTTACTTCAGTGACACATTACTGAGAGCGAAGAAGAATCGGCTACATCTCCTATTGCCACGTACAGTTGTATCGTAAATCCTACGAATCAATATTGTAAATACGAAAGTTTGTGAGGATAGATAGATAGATAGCTGGTTTGTCACGCAAAAAGTACTGAACTGATCTGAATGAATTTGGGCACAGAAAGAGATTATAGTCTGAAAGAATACATAGGTTTCAGTTTATAATAATAGGTACCGAGGCATATTTTAGGTAATAATATCTTTGGAGGATCTGTTCGATTTTCCTTTTTAACGCATAACAGTTAAATTGTTGATGTCAACTGTTGCTTGGTCGCTTGGATCAAAAAATGTGGGTCACATAGACATATCTTTTCTCGTTGTACATTGGGAAGAATAATGATACCTCTCCACGTATTTTTTACTAAGAAAAATTTGACAATCGAATGATGTATTATTTGAGATGATTAGTGGCATATTTTTATAATAACGGCACCTTTGCAATGTTTCAGTGATAGACAGTAAACTGGCGCTCACCGACCTGGACGACGACCTGCTCAAGTACTGAGGCTGCCCCGCCCCCCGGAGCCCCTACCACGTCCCCCGCAACGCACGTACAAGTCAGCCAATACGGCTCTATTGTCCTTATAGAGTATTTTTCCATTGTACTGCGATGGGTCATATAAATCTGTTATAGAGGTATGTCCTATGAGGTAATGACTGTGTTGGGGAGTTGTGTTCGGTCGATGTGTCATAGTGTCGGTCGTTTTCAATAATCACCTCTATCCTTCATAATTGTGAGCAAGAATAAAGTATCCGGTGATGAGACCGTACAGCATTACATACATCTAGGCGACTAATTGGACACTATCTTTAGATGTATACAATATTGAAAACGGTATGCAATATGTATGAAATATATTAGTGAGGTATTCGTGGTACAAGTATTTTGATATTGCCATTCTTTGTATGTATGTAAATATGATACACTTTCTGAACACCGCTGGGTCCGTGTGGAACAGGTTGATATGACCCTCGTATGATATGGTAGATGTATGTATAAGATGTAACGTATTATACCGTAGTGTACCGTCTGTGTAGCATAGTGTAGCGTAGTGTAGAGACAGCTCGCGGGCGCAGTCACTGCCATATTTCGACTGGAACATATACTTTTAATTATTAATGTTGAGTGTTGCGCGCTGACAATAATTTGGCCGCCGGTGTACTAGTGCATTATTGCAATTTAAACCACCGTGTTCTACTTCCCTCCGAAGTGTGTTCGAGTTACTAAAGCCTCCACCAGAATACTGACAGCTCCGGACCGAAACTGCAATAATGGCAGGTGACAGTTGGCACGTTTAGTTTAATAATTTGTGACACACACCGACACGATCTTATGTCGGACGGTGAGCTCGTGCGATGCGAATTAACATTTTATATCAGTATTGTTTTGATGACGTTTTTTCTGCAACTTTTGTATTGACGGTCACATTATAGTAAGCGCGCGGCGCGCACCGTATTCTGGTTTAAGATTATTCTTTTGCGGCCTGTATCAATAGTCTGTCTATCCTGCGACACAAACGTGGCAACAGCATTGACGACTATTAATAAATCGCACATCGAGAAAGGCCAGTCAGTCTGTTGTCCACGATGGTACTGTTATATAGGCGATGCAACGTGATGTTGATTCGCGGTACCGCCAACTTTGCACGGGACAAGTATCAAATGTCGCGGCTCTGAACTGGTACTGAATATTTCATCACCACTCATCATCATTCCTGTTCTTTCATTTTCAATATGTATAGTATCATCGATTGAGCTCGTTGGAGGCTCCGCGGATCGATATTAAGCATCATATTTGAGAGATTGAAACTGTTGGATACCGGGTGGTGTGTTGTGCTGCGGCCCCGGTGTGGCCCGGTACGGTCCGGTGCACCGGGGACGCCGTGGACGCGGTCCAGTCGGGACCATGTCTGTTTGGAACCTACATTATACTCGTAGAATAAGTATCTATATATTTCTTACCATGTATTACGCTCTTTTGAGTGACCGGTGAGGAGGGAGGTCGGAAAATGATAGTGAGATAGAAGGTAGGAGCGCTCGAGGCTCGGCTCGCTTTCGTAACGCTTACACTCGAAGATTTTACATGAATGATGACGTCACAAGTATTATTGTTCCGGATGGTTTAAAATTTAATTGGAATTTAAAAATATGTCCTTTAGTGTCGTACACCTGGAGGAACAGGAGCCCGGTTGTTGACACCGGTGAAGACGCGTCGTGTGAGCGAGCGAGCCCAACACATGACACGTACACATCACGTCGAGGAGATTCGGTTGCATTTATATTTTAACAGTAAACAGTTAACGTAGCCTTAGTTGTAAGGAGAGTAGACCATGAGCGGCAGAGCGGCGGCATGTGGCGGCGCCCTTGGCCGGACGTGGCCTCTAAGGGCGCCACCACATGCTGCAACTCTTCAAGTATCCTAGTGTAATAATCGGTTAGTGCTAGTCTGTACGCCACTGGCCGTCTGTATACTGTTTAGTTTATTAATTTAGTTTAATTAAGTCATTAATGAAATGTTTAGGATTTTGTTTAATGTAAGTAGATTTATTATTGACTCGGAGCGAGACGCCATGTGCTAATATGTTGAACAAGAGTGTAACGTGTCATATCGTCCTAGTTGATAGGTGTGGGTATGTGTGAGTGGGTGTGTGTGTGCAATGCCAAATAACGTCCGTGGGCGGTCCCTCGTCACTGAGAGTGAGGCCGGGAGCTGCGCCCGCCGGCGACTCGCCGTAAATTAAACTTTATCTTGTATGAAATACGGTTCAAATTGGTGTTTCGATGTAGTTAAATTCGATGTGAGGTGCATCAGAGGCACTATATATACTCGTAATGGTTAAGGCTCAATTTACCCAAGGTTAGGTGCACGCGACGTCCGCTGCCCCGGGTCCGGCAGTGTCCGGTGGTGTCCGGCGGCGTCCGGCGGCGGACGGCCCTCTCGCACCGTTCTGTTAGATGTCGTCTTCCTTTCTATGTCTAAACTTAATGTTTATCTAAATTTAAAATTTACAAAATGTTTCGCTCAGTTTTGGTAGAAAGTTGATTTTGGTGTAGACGATCCGAGCTGCTCAATGTGGAGATTGGTGCTACGTGCATCCCCTCGAGGTTGTTTAGTTGGAATTCTTAAAATGTATTTGTAATGTTATACAATTATGTGTCTAAGTGTAGTTGGACCGACGGCGGAGTGCTGGACGGACGGGCGATGAGCGCAGACACGGAGCGAAGTATCAGCATCACAGATGATTCGAGGACATTTACAATAGCATATCTGTCCACCATCTCAGGATGAGGTATTAGATAAGAGATGTTATGATATTTTGATGTTTGCAAGCGGATGGTGGATAGACAGGAATATTGATGACCTTGATCGCCGATTGCCATAATAGAATGTAGTGGGAACATTCGTGAAGCGGCTCGGTTGGTTGTCCGTCCGTCCAGATGTGATGTGATGTCTCCGAGCGCGCGCTCGGGTTCGGCTGCGACGTAATGCAATGTACGTAATAGTTACTCCGTGATGTAAGCGGCCGCGGGTCCCGGCTGCAGTCAGCAGCGGCCCGCGGCGAGGCATGTCAACTAAATAAATACATTGATTATCTCCCATCCTGTGTTTTATTTACATGTACAAATATTACGTGAAGAGTGATGCACGTGAGCGTTACTCTTTCACGGGCGTGACGATGAAACTGAAGTTTCCTCGTATGTTACCCATTTATAATGAAGTAGGAATGAAGTAGGAATGCATGTGACACGGGTAGTAAAATTATATACGAATTCATTTGCATTCAATATTATACATACCTGAGATGTAATAATAGCCGCCAGTCAAATCACAAACTACAAGAACGTTCTGGACTGATTTATTTCCATCAAAACAAGAGATTCACTCGGACTGTCAGTCTCGCTCACTCGTCCTATTTCTCTAAGCACTACGCACTACGCACTACTCAATGTTACAATATAAATACATAGTGTACACTACCGTAGCCTACGATACCGTCCTATGGCCGAATGGAGTCATGCAAAAATATATCCTATTTCCCTATTATAAGTCTTAATTTACAGAGTTTGTGATGATAATTACATTGCAGCGTGAGACCGCGTAGACGTTGCGCAGAATGTACATTAGCACCGAGATGACCTTAACCTTACGTAATAGGGTACATTTTTGCTTGAGCGTGTTGGCCGGACTGCAGAGGAGATCACGTTGCACATTTTAACAAAAATGTGGTCGTCATGGCTCTGGAAAGAAACAATCCGCGTAAGAATTAAATAGAAAATATACTTAATTAAAGTATTGAGCTATGACGATCCGTCAGATGGTGGTCCTGTGTTTTGTACTGACTTGGAAACATCGTCATTTTTGACGATTCTTTCCCGTTTGACATAAAGAAGCAAACAACGAACGTGTCGGAAAGGTAAGGAAACCTGGCTGGCTCGCATTGACTTTAACATCTCATATAAAGTTATCAGGGAATAAGAGAGATTGGGAACAGACTTTTTCGAGTCATTACTGATTGCTGTTTCTTGCGTTTACGTGATCATAATGAAACCTTTTGACAAATGAAATGCGTTCGATTGGGTTTACCCCTGTGCACTTTGACTGATGCACTTGGACGTACTGGGCACATAGCTTGGTCTCCTCTGTCCATAGGACCTACCACTATCTGGATCTTCTAGTAGCAGTATAAGAATATATGGTGGAGTTAATCATAATTCGGCGTGGTGTAGTGTTATTGTCGTTATTATTATTGTGGTGTAGGTAGGTATGTGTGTGGTGGTACCAGGGCGGCAGATGCTTGGCGCGGCGCTGCGCGCGCAGCAGCAGTTGGTCGAGCTCGGCGCGGCACGCACAGTGCAGGAACTCGCGCGGACGCACGCCGCGGAACACCTCCGCGATCGACGGCTTCACGTTGTAGAAGATGATGGTCTGCCCTCGCGCGTGGAAGTCCTCGATCAGTGCCTTGATGCCCTGGAAACATCACCAGTACATTGTAGTAATTAGTTTTCGGTAACATAACAACAGTTCTTTTATGTTTTTTCTTAGTGCTGGTTTTTGTTCGAAAGAACCATGTAGCGAGTCTAACCTAGCTCTTCCTGTAGGCGCTCCACTTATGTAAGATTTATTCAATCTATTGTCGCTGACCGGTGCATACGCTGTTATGAAAGATTGTTGGAATTACTTAAAATTTCTCGAGATATTTCAGGAATTCATGATTTAATGTTAAAATGAAAACAAACCTAAATTTTTGCTAGAGTTTAAGAGATTGAGATGATTTTTTGTTATTAAAAAAATAAACCTCTGACATCTTCAGAATCATCACTTGTTTGTACAGTATAGATCGATACATCCTATCAGCAATTTGTACCAGCAGACGGCCTGTTTGTTGCGATGGTGGTGGTATACCTTGGCAGCGGTGAAGTCAGCAGCCTGCACGTGGCTTGCGTCGAGTACGAGCGGCAGGCGCGGGTCGGGGTCCGCGGCCTTGCGCAGCGCGCGCCGCACGAACTCTGCGGACGGGAACGACAGCGCGCGGTCCACCGTCGCCACCACGTGCGCCACGCCGTCGCCGGACTGACACACACACGTACATGTAGACACAAATACATACAAAGAATTTGGTTTTATAGGCATTGACTATAGGTTGATAACGCAATAGATAGCCGATTTCGATATTATTACATAATAAATATCAAAAAATTTATTGAATTTAGTTTAACACATATGTAACAACATACATAGTTCACTAGACCCCAGGCGGTCAACCACGCCGTCATTTCTGGATTAATCCATGAAAAGTTTCCTGAAGTTTATCGGCTCACGTACTTTTAAGAGTTTTCATTGGAATTCTGAGGGTTGCAGTTTCTTCACGTTGTTTTTTTCAGCGAAGCAAGTGGTAATTAACTTGTAGGTAATACTTTCATACCTCGAACCAATCCACATTCCAGTAGCGATGTGGAGTGTGCTCTAGTCTAGGCCTCCTCAGAGCCCAGGGCCTCCCGATTGAGAGACAAACGGTAAAATCGTTTGGCTTTCATTGCTGAAGTGATCGATTCAGTCAGTAGGGAAGGATAATGTGTCGGTACTGACGACGGCGCGGGCGACGCGCACGGAGGGCCGGGCGGAGGCGTACAGCAGGAAGAGCAGGTTGACGGCGATCCCGATGACGATGCCCAGCTCCAGCCGCGTCAGCAGGCACGCCGCGAATGTCACCACCGCTGGGATTATGTCCAGCTCTGGAGGCATCACCGAATGACACATCAATAACAATATACGATTATAGTCAGGTCTCGCTGCACATGTTGGTGTGATTCCGATTCTGCTCATTCTTTTGAAACTTGATTCATCGTGGACGCTGAACATTATGGTACGTTACTGCTGGCACACACATATTATATTTCATCCTAGTTGCATGAATCATGGTCCCAGCTGAACCGTATAATTTAATTTTAAATACATAGATATTTCCTACAATGTAACTATTGTAGGAAATATGTACTTACTACTAATAGGAAAACAGTAAGTATCTATTAGGGTCGTCATTAACCTAACGACTAGGAACCCGACCTTAATTAAAGTACGAGGTACTCACTTTTAGTCCTCCAAATAGGTTTGAAGACATGAAGTTCCATCATGAACACAACAGCGGCAATGATGACGGCCGCCAGCGACGCTTTCGGTATGTAGTAGAAGTATGGAGTGAAGTACTGGAGAACACCAACAATACTCATCAAACATGACTTCGGCTCAATGTAACAGTTTGTTCAACGCAAAACAATGTAGGCTATATAGGTATAGGAATGATCGTTTACTTAAGTATCTACATAAATATGTATGTACGTCTACTATGGCTTCATCAGTTCATATACAAGACTTATTGGAAATTTAAATTGCATTGACTACAGTATAAATATCGTTTGAGAACAAGTTCTCGTGCGTTACGACTTTGAATGGACTCTGAACGCCTTTACAACTATCGTTTCAACTAGACAAACGCAAATTATCGTGAATTTTACATTACGCATTGATAGATCTTTATGACATTTTGGTGTATTAATTTTCATTATTAGTTGTGGTAGTGCTGGTTGATCTATATTGTAATACAAGCAGCAGCAAGTGGACCGTTTGAGGTAATGACGTGAAGCAGGGTACCTGTAGCGCGAGCAGGACGAGCGCGCCGGTGTAGAGTCCGCCGGCGGGCGAGGCGACGCCCGAGGCGTGGTTGACGGCGCCGCGGGACAGCGCGCCCGACACTGGCATCGACTCCACCAGCGAGGACGCTATGTTGCACACGCCCAGCGCCACCATCTCCTGGGTCGCGTCCACGTACTTGCCCTCCGCTACACATGCATACATACATTCATTGTGGCTATTAATGGAAATGACAAACGAGCAGGTGAAATTAACATCATTGGTAACTCACTATGCTCATCAAAAAAAATATATGGCCGATGCGGTGTTGGCTAAGAGAGATTCTAATTTATCTTGAGTTCCCAGCCGTAAACAAGAGCGACCCATAATAATTATGTTCAGCATTCAGAGGCACCCCAATATGCCCAAAAACTATCAAGTGTTGCTCGTGAGCTCGTTATACTTTTGATACTCTAAACTGGTGTATATTAAAAGCAGCATTTCTTAGTAGACCCAACTAAATAATACATATCCTATGTACGGCGCACGACATACTAAACAGTGCAGGAATACTTACAAAACACCTTAGCCAGCGCGATGTTCTCCAGGATGGAGAGCAGCGGCACCACGAAGATGGCCGAGCCGAGGGTGGAGGCCATCTCCATGAAGGTGTAGGTGTGGTTGCCGACCGTCGCCGAGAACGGCGGCGCCGACAGCTGCGGCAGCCCCGGCTTCACCTCCCCTGGAACAAACACGCCGCAAGTTCATTCACCAGTTGTCAGGATTGGACACAAAAGGTTAGTAGATGGCTCAGTACATCGGTAAACTACTATCAGCCAAACGGTTTAAAATTAATTTATTGACCATCTTCAGCCCATTAATGCCCCAGTACTGAGCACGGATCTATCCTCCTAACTGAGAAGGCCTAAATCATAATCTAGCGCTGCTCTACGATGAAACACAAACCATAATGAGAGAGGCCACGATGAGTCGATATTAAAATCATAAATGTTGTAATGTTGTGAAGTAACTTTCTATCATGAAACATATTTCTATTAAGTATCTTACCAGTGAGGACAAACGGCGTCTGCTTCTGCGTATCGAAGTAATACGCTAAGGCAGCACAGAAGAGCACGACGAGGATGTTTCTGGTGGTGGACAGGAACCATAGCGCCTGCCCCACGAAGGCGCTGAGGCGCGAGCCCCCCTCGCCGCCCTCCCCCACCGCGGCCTCCGCGCCCTCCGTGGTCGACGTCCGCTCCGACCCCACCTTGATGTCTTTAACTTTCTGGAATAGCACATGCAATTTAAGCACAGCTGGTATTATTTTAGTTATTTGGGAAGAGACTTCATCGAACCTTAATTTTGGGCGGTGTATTGAATTCAAAGCTAAAACAGCTGCCCGTAAATGATGAATCCTAACAAAGGTTGGCAGTCCTACACACCGAAATAACTATTAACCCTTTATAAGGAACACATCCGATCTTGTGTGGCGCACTGCCGCCACATGTAGGCTGTTGCTGTCAGATGCCGCCTGTTATTTGTGAGAGTAAATTGGTTTGGGCCAACCTTCAAGGCCTCGAACACAGGCTTAAAGTCGCCAGTGTCTCGGTATTGTATAGGATACATTTTGAAAAGTGTGCACAGGATTTAATTCCCTCATCCCCTTTCCGCTATTGAACGAGTGAACGCACGGCGATCCCATCGTCTTAAATATCCCACATGTAGATACATACATACGACGCGCTTCGCTTTCTTTTTATTTTCCGTGCAAAATATATTAAAATACCTTTAAGTCAAGAGTGAGTAGGCTGTTACTAAATCAGTGCTGAAAATCAACTGCTGGAAAATAATTGAGTTACCTGGGGAGTTTTATTGATGCAAAAATATGTGTGTATTTATTTACGCACGTACGAAGTTATTCTTTGGCGTACCAAGTTAAATTTCTTTTTAAAAATGCAATCTTTCACATTATCCTACGTCAGAAGAAAAAACCACACTAATAATAGGGTAACTTTAGGGTGTCGGTTTTTTGTGGTGTGCATATCGTACCAAAATATTCTCATCTATTTTCCCCAACGCGCCAAAACAAGTATAGTAACAAAAATGCGATGCGCATTAAGTTGCATCTGATCCGACTGGTACCAATTCGTTGAGTGGTACTATTGGTATGATTGTAGGTACCAGAATTTATGACTTCACATAGGCACATAGGTATGCCGAATATTTTAACAGAGTATGAAGTGTGCTGATAAGATAAGTAAGTTCTATGAAAATTTTCCATTATTGGAATAATGGCACTTGTCACTTCATTCTTATTTTTTTATTATTGTTAGTATGGTGGTGCCCTTGAAAGGACACTATTGCGAATTACTTTAAAATAATTTTCCTCGACCCTTTAATTAGTTTAATGAAGTCAGAAAGGCCATGCAGTTTTTTTTTAATAATTATTCGATAATTTAACACGAAGGCAAGGAGGCCACGGACGATACAGAACTAGTAATATCTCTGCAATTTTATTATTAACTTGTTGTGCCCGTGACTTCGTCCGCGTGGAATTTAACAAAAAAGTTATTCTTCGTCCGCGTGGTGTCTTGATAAAGTAGCCTATGTCGCTCTCCAAACAATCTCCACAAACAAGGGTCATTATAATACTTCGGCTTCGCCCGCGTGGTACCTCGATAAAGTAGCCTATGTTTTATCCGAGTAACTCCCGATCCGCGGGATTTCCGGGAAGACAGACCTGTTAGTTTTATATTAATATCTTTGTTTAGAAGCTATACCCATACGTGTAGAAGTTTTTCCCGCATTTATTCCGATCCCGCGGGATTTCCGGGATTAAAAACTATCCTGTATGATAATCCAAATTACCCTCTACTTGTATGCCAAATTTCATGAAAATCGGTTCGGCAGTTTTTGCGTGAAGAAGTAACAAACAAAGGAACATACAAAGTTTGGCATTTATAATATTAATGGTATTGTCATCAGGACGGATGGTTTATGCAAAATTTGTAATTCTGCAATGTAAGAAGAAGTGGGTCTCATTAATCGCACCATGTTGCACCTGAGTGAAGATCTTTCATAATCTATTATCTGTTAACCGTGTAATGGCAGTGCCGTGCTGATATTTATTAATTACTTGGAGTTAACCTCACTCCGTTACAGGTTAATTACTTCCAGTTAGTGCGGCGTCGTCGCTATGGACATTATACGCTGAATATGGAGCGTGACAGCTGATTGTGTGGCCGCTGTGGTCACAGTGTCCTGTCCGTTTGTCTGTCTAACGCTATTGTCTTTATACGCTAATCAGAGTTTCGAGTAGCGGGAACGAGCCCAGTAGTGGGACTGTTGGCATGATTTTATTCAGATTTCATTATATTTTTGCCCCGTACCATTTGTTACCGTAACCTAGATAAACAAATAGATACACAGAATAACTTAATATCCATATATTTGTTTGTATGCACATAAAATCTGATAAGTATAGCATCGGCGAAATTCTGATAATTCTACAATATAACCTTCATAGATTTCCGTCTTCAGTAGGTACTCAGTTAATGCGGCAGTACGAGGACGTAGGGGCTTCAAAAAGTCAACTCATCGTTTCATATTATAGGCAGTGCGATGACTCTTTACTTTAAAGCTACTAATAACGTCAATCTCAGTCAATTTAAAGACTAAGTCTACCATCAGCTTTTCGATATCAATATGACCGGTGTCCGCAAATAAATAACAGACGAGATGGTTACCCGGAGCAGTAGGAGCACGACGATGCAGGAGACGCCGAGGACCGTGTCCCACAGCCTCGTCTCTCCGATGTGCTCGTACATTCCTGTCCACACCTGGAAAATAAAGTAACACATGAATGGTACTGGGACTTGGAGAAGGTGATTGAAGGAAGTGAGGCCAGAACATATTAATTTCTTATTGAGAGGGTAAAACTGCATTTCAATTAATAGTGGCGACGACTGCTGAAGGTCGATAGAAAGTGTAATAAGGTTTTTATGTAAGGCGAGACCTGCAATTCCTTTCTTAATATTTCATAGGTAAATATATTCATCATAGTATTGAAATAAATATATTTGTAGTTATGATAACTACGTGTGACAATAATGACTAGAGGTGTGTTTTTAAAAAAACTCTCGTTTATTAGTTCTATGCATGAGATCTGAGAATGTTAATATAGGAAATAATCTCAGAATTGAACCATCCAGAAAGAGCGTACGAGCATTGAATTGAAGCCTCAACAAGACAGCAACTCATTGATTTCATTCCGCAATCATGACTTTGACGTTAGCGATGGCAATAATTCTATTGTTTCTGTGTTGTCAAATTTTGAACTGCTCTTAACATTATGTATTTACTGGTATTTTTTCCTAGAAATCTTAAGATGACAGGATGTGACGCAAATTGACTGAGAATCGACTTTTTTTGGACTCAACTCAACAATTATTCATTCACATTAAGCATAATTCATTCGTATTTATCAACAATTTGTTACGTAAAAGATATTAAATGTATGTAATTGAGGTTTTTGTTGGCAACCAGCCGTTGACATTACCTATTGCTTCCAGCAAAAACGGTCGACAAAGTGCGGAAACATTCGTCACGAGATCAAAAAAATATATAATACGACAGCCGTAATTGCATCCGACATAAGTGTTCATAAGTTGATTGAATTGCGTAATGACAAAGTGATACATTGTGTGGGTGTATTTATAGTTATTGTAGCAATATAATGCTGTAGCAATTAGGTATTGCGAAAGTGAATGTTGTTAATGTATGGATACTAAAGAAAATATTCGTGTTATTACAAAAATATTTTAATTAGTTTAAAAATGTATACTTTATTTCATTTTAATTATTAATGTATCGAGTTGGTTAGATATTGAATAAATTGTATATATATTTTTATTTATTACAAAAGTGGCTTTGCCTCGCGTTCATTGTTCATCTAGACCTAGCACTGGGAACTATACTATTAGGGTCCGAATCCGTCTATATCTTGGTCAACCCACACTTGAATTGGGGTAAATTTTAACTGTCAGGACTTTAAAAGTTGCAATATGGAACCTATTTGTTATTGTTTTAAAGACAATTTTATTATGTTAAGATAGGGTATTAAGTAATAATATTAGGCGGGTTAAAGAAAAGGGGAGCTCGACCTGGGGGTTCCCGGACTCCCCTATATGCAGATAACGCTCGACTATAATCCCGCCTGGTGGTGAGTGGTATTAGATGGTGGGACGAGTACCTGCAGAAACTTTCCTCCGGGGAAGCTCAGGCCGAGCATGTCCTTGACCTGCGTGGTGGCGATGATGATGGCCGCGGCCGAGGTGAAGCCCACCGACACCGGACCGCTGATGAAGTCTATTAGAAAACCTGGACAAACAAAACACATCGTGATAATACATTCATGTAATCATTGAGATCTCGAGCTGAAAACTGACGTATGTAGGTCATTCTATTGATAAATGTATGTACAATACACGTGGAAAGTATAAGCTTTCAAAATCAGTCTATAGGACGAGGCTGCGGTTCAAAACTAGTATACCAATTTATAATTGTTCAATGCAATTTGTTCTGTTACAATATTGATAATGTTAAATCGAATGCAATAGGTGACTGACCGTATTCTATGTTGACATTCAATGATTTAGCTATTAATAAAATACCGTTATAAAATGTAACTGGACAAATAATTGTGCATTAAGCTGTTACAAGGTAGGGACACATTTTATGTGCTAATAAACAAAAAATGTGAAATCTGTGTTACATAACAGAGTGTATCAGGGTCACTGAAATTATGTAACTAATGAAAATACTGCGTCATTGCTGTCGGCTTCGGTCGGCGGCGGTCCGACCTGCCGATCGGCACTGGCTCAGGTGTGACGGTGCTGCCAGATTAAAGAGTACCTCCTGTACTGAAATTAGTTGGGCTGGCAAAGACTATCTGAATTTCAGGCCTAAAAAAGTGCTAGATTCAACACTAAAATGTATTGTTCACAAATTATTTATGCATAGAAACAATAGGAAATATGAAATGAACTTAACTACTTAATGTTTAATGTTGTGATACAGCCACGGAACACATTATCGCTGTATCTAATTGGATTGATTATTATGTTATTTCCGAGTGAAATGTGCTCTGTGGACGACTGTTCAATATGATGCAGGCACCAAAATTAACAGTAAATACTTATCTTTACCTACTAATATTATAAATGCGAAAATTACGATGTCTATTATGTTTTTACGTTAAAACATTTAACCGATTTTGATGTCAACTGGCAGGGATATAGACTGACTAGCTTCGACCCATTGAAGGCCCACAACTGAGCACGAGTCTCTCCTCTGAGAAGGTCTAGAGCATATTCCACCACGCTGCTCCAATGCGGATTAGCGTTGCGGTCAGTTGTCAATCCAAGAGTCGGAAGATTTTATGCCTTTCGAAGGCCTCCGACATATATTTTTTTAAATTATAAGTAGACAAACGAGCAGCCGGGTCAACCGAGGGCAGTGATCACCGCCGCATGGGTAGACATTACAAATATAACGACGACGACCGCGACAGCGCAGGCGGCTTACGTGGAACATTCGTGCACTATTCGCCACTGGCCACCCGTCCTCCTACCAACCACGACAGCTGTTGCTTCATTTCTTCAATCGTTTGCAATCGAAACAAGCCGCTGGGCTATGAAAGTTTCAACGAGAGATAAACTAAAAGTACTTAGAGAAAAAAATATGTGTACTTTTTATCGCGGGTTTGGAGGTTGAAATAAGCGAGGTATAATACCTAATAGGGGAGGGAGATTTCGACATCGCCCAATTATTGTGAGTACTGAAAGAACATACGTAGTACATCTTTAAGATGATCTCTTGATAACCACTGCGAGCAGCAAAGAGCCAATCGTAAGTACTATTCCACTCAGCCGCTCACCACTACCAAGCGAATAAAACACTAGTCAAGTTTTTCTTACTCTATAAGCTCGCCTGTGCTCGGCTGTAGTATTTTTTTGGCCAACAAAAAAGATAACTTTCCTCTGGACGAACAATGTTTTATGGGTTGTTGACATCGCCGATAAGTTTTTGCCGGTCATTCTTACGCCTGGACATTTTTTCAAAGAATCATTACAGTAATCTGGATGTTTCAAACGAAGTTAACACGAAGCAAGCTTAAACAGCTGCATATAAGATTGGCATGTGGGTCTAGTGGTTAACGAACCTGATGAGTAGTCGACGACGAACGTCGTGGGTTCGATTCCCATCCAGGTCAAACTTTTCTGTGTGTCTGGATGTAAAAAATATTTATGTATTTATCAGTTGTCTGATCACCGTACAAGCTTAGTTGGCGAATGATATTAATTTATGGAAATAACCTAAAAACGACCAGTTGAGGCACAAGGCGGTAAGGTCACCGTTGTTCGTACAAATCAGATGCACCGAATACTTGATCGGTGTTGTGTTAACGAAGACCTGGCCTGGCTCTCAGCTTTCAGCCGGAATATGAAGAGTCCTTTGGAGATAACACAGGGCGAGGTGTAGCGGGAGGAAGCAAGCTAGACTGGCTTCTAAGTGAGCTATTGATTCCTAAGATGAAATAAATGCATTTCGTTGCTTCTCATTTCACGAAAACATAATAATTCCCGGATTAATACTAATAACAGCCAGAAGTAATGAGCGTTGATTGTGGACGTCGATTTTATTATTTTTGATGTATTTTCGTTTCGTTTCATACATTTATACGTGGCACATGGTTTTCTCTAAATCTAAATAATGTTCAAGTGAGACAATAACGGGCAAAGAACAAATAGAATAGCGTAGGTGAGCCTTAAACTTGATCTTGAGGAGCGGAGCGCCTTCAGGAAGCGGCGGCTGACCTCACGCTGCAGTGAAGTCGTCACACAGTAGGGCTGCCACCAGCCCGCCCGCTCCAGGTTCCACTGCGCTATTATCTCGCGACACTCATGCTGTTTTGTATGTTATCTCATCTTACTGAAATTACTATTGAAGTTACAATTATATACTTCGGTGCCTATTTCTTCATTGATTACTCCGTAAATATACACATACAACCTGTCTGTTATACAGGTTGTCTGGACATAAATTGTAATTATGTCGAATTGTAAAGATATAAAATTTCCGTTATTTGGGTGGGCTAGTAGAACTACGAGCAAGCCCCAAGCAAGCCACACTCTATAACAAGGGTATTTTTTAGTTTTGTTTTACGTTATAATAAACGATTCACGGAAGTACAAGCATGTAATGAAGCTTACGTGCAAGTTGCTTTAGATGTCGGACGTTAAACGACTGACAACTTTATTAGAGTTCTGTGGATGTATTGTCGTGAGAAATAGTAAACGATTAACTAAATTTTCCGTTTCGAACTGTTGGCTCCAGTAGTGCAATGTCATTTTAGCAGCCTTAAGTAACGCGTTAGGGCTGGCATTACTATTTCCTGGACGAGATCGCGATAAGATCAGTGATTATTTCAAGCGACTTATTACTTGATTATCTTTACGTTATTATCTGTCTTTAACTGTTAGTCTCGGGCGAAACCTTCACGACTACCACTATAATTGCGCTAAGCCCTATAGCCATATACACGGGTACATAGCTATATACTTTACAAGATAGACAGGACGAACTGCTTCAGTTGAAACATACCAATCACCTTATATCAGAGCAGATTGCACGCGATCTACTAACTAATACTTGTTATATTTCGAATCAACCAATCGCGGTGTATTATTTTGACCCGCATTAGCTTCGTGCTTTCGGCCACGATTACAAAAGAATGTTTACCAAACAAAGCCAAGTTTGTTAGTCAAAAATGTTTAGTGAATCGTATCCGAGGTAAAGTTGGCTCGCGGTTGCGCCAGCCCTAGTCAGCTTCAGTAAGCGTCAGTGCTGGCACCCATCATTGTGCGGGGACACAATGAGATTGTTTCGCCCATTATAACCATGTGTACTGGGCGCTGTTCGTGGATGGCTCACGCGCAATGACGCTCTGTGTCCACAACAAACAACTGACGATGTGCGAGTGCTGTGCCAGTACACACACCGCCGACATATCTCCGCTGCTATGTGTGTTACACTTTCAGAACATTTGAATAACAGTGAAATATGTAATTACTGTGGTATTTTATTTGTTTAATATTATACCTAAATAAATAACACCCGCGGCACCGATCTCTGAGAGATGACTATCCGTGCGGGGGTTTCTCTGTGTGATCGTTCAACCGTTTAACTTTTTAAAAATGTACAGCTGTATTCGTGTACCTATACATTAGTAGGTTAAAATAAGAATTTAAATACAGTTTAAGTTAATTACAATTGTTCGATTCCCACGGTTAAAAATGTTATAACAAGTGGGTATTTTTCTGGGATAACCAAATCTACTTTGCATATAACATGATACAATGGTGCTATAACACAGACTTTACCATAATTACACCTAGAAACAGTCAATTATGTTGATAATTTAAATAAAAGATCGTTTAATAAAATATTCAGAATGTACCAGGTTTAGTATAATTTATGAGAAACTATCACGCTATGTTATAACCACCTTCATACAGAACATAACCAAGAAACAGTGGTGCAGGCGGAGGATGGCGGCGTTCTGTTTATTGAAGGAGATTCCCCACTTTGTACAAATGTTTAGGAGCAACTGGACAGCTCATACTGCGGCACACAGCACACTCCACCACGCTGCTTGCTGGAGATACTTGTGCCAACTGTTTGACTCACCGAGCTGCAGTATCCCCATCACGAGCTCCACGCAGCCGGACAAGAAGGCGAGCAGCACGGCGAACTCTGGCCCCAGCCCGTGTAGGTTCTCCCTAGTGAGGATGGCAGCTATGGCGGTGGGCCCGATGGCAGAGTCCTTCACTGAACCGAACACGGTGTACACGAAGCACGCCATGAAGGAGGAGTACAGGCCGTACTGGGGCGGGAGGCCTGCCACCCCCGCGTACGCTATGGCTTGGGGAATCACCGTCAGCCCCACTGTCAGTCCTGTCAATCAAAACTGATATTCAGAAAGGTTATTTTGGTGGTAGTCTCATAAATGTTTGTGAGGATAGGTGTATGAATTGATTAATATTTGTTTCTTTTTTATACAAAAACGACGAACAGATCCGAATGAAATTTGGCACAGAGATAAATTATAATCTGGTATAACACGAATACAATTTTTAGTAATACACCACACAGGCGAAGCCGCAAGCTGAAACTAGTCATAAATATCACTATTAATATAAAACATTGTATATTTCGGTAGAGGCAAACCTGGCAGAAGGCGGATTTTATTATCAAACTTAACAAATTGGTTCAGAATGAGCAATAGATCCGAAGTGCAACATGTAAAATAAAGGTGGCCACCTCCCGGCAGAGGACGGCATTATACGATAAGAAGAACATATAAAAAAGCTGGCGATAAACTCAATAACTGAAGGAATCATTAATAGTTGCCATATGTATGTAATATCGCTATCTCAAGCTGCCCACGCTCACTACTAATCTGTTCTCTTCTCTGTCTACGGAATTAATTTAATATTTGGGTATAACTGAACTAAAAAGTTCTACATGTATTTTGTAAGGTATCTCTAGGTGGTATTCATTTCCGTAATACAGTAAACTTCGATATTATCTACGAAACATTTAACAAGGTCGACTCACTGTATTGGGACGACAATGAGTGTAATTTATTTACTAAGTTCATATAGTTATTATAACGTGATCGAATTCTCTAATATATATCAGAATATTGTACCAGCATTCTCTATTGAAAAATAGGTTACAATAACAGCTTTTGGCAATATTCTGAATCCTTCGGCGGGCTTTTAAAACGTTGAGGGCGAACCCAGATCCGACAAACCTTGTCCTTGTCTCGCTTATGTGGCTAAGAAACGCTGTGGTGCACCAGGCATAACTACAGTTTGCTTCGGTGTTGGAAAGAAATGAAACAGTAACCTATGGCCGTGTCCAGCAGTGGGTTGATAGAGAGTGAAATGATGATTTTAATACCGAAAGGCACTGAAGAAATAATCTTTCATCGTTTACAGGGTTTAAATATTAATGAGTCCTGAGTGACATGTGCCATACGTGCCGCATGTTACAGAGATAATTTAATAACCAGGTATAAAGCATCTTGTACCGCAAGAATAGAAATAATAGAAAATTCTGTACCATTTTGAACGTTCTTAAGCAGTGGGTCCTGTTTGTGGTGGTTCGGTGGGTCGAGGAATTCGGCCAGGCTTATAGGTCAAGTCAAGACCAATTTAAATACGTACTTCATTCAGAAAAGTAGGTATTGGCACATGCCTACCTAAATACAGATCGTTTTCGTCGAGTCTATGGTGCACTGTCAAACGATCCTATCCATCCAATACACTTTCATCCATCCATTACTGCGGTAATTAGAAATCAGGGCAGTAGTACGACTCAATAGACTTGACCGCACTTGTTCCATTTACCTACTAAATTTACATTATTAATAATACAATAAAAATAATAAATATAAATTGTATTATTAGACGAATAGAATTATTTGTCATGAAAGGGGCGAGGTCGACGACAGAATTAACATAGAAAAAAAACAATAGGAAGGGGAAAAAATCGAAAAGTATTAATAGCGCACAATGCTTCAAAGACATTTACAATAAGAAGCCATTTCAAAAAATCGTTTTGGATATCCGGCGTCGAAAATAATTATCGGTACAGACCCGGAACTGTTTTTCGAAGCAATAAACTTAAGTAAGTGAAAAAGTGAGGTTCGTGTCGATCCCAGAAGTGGTTGTATTGTGTGCCGGACGGAAACGATGCACAATGGCCGCCCCAAGGCCTCACCTTTATCGGTTGACAATAAGCCAAATAGACGTTTGTTTTGGTATTAGATGCACTCCGTCCACCAGAAGTGTCGCTGGTCATTCAGCTCACTGATATTCTTTTTTTGTATGTTATAAGCAGGCTGGTCACCTCATCATAGTCGTCACCGCAATCTATAACTGTTCTTTTGTTCAGCTCAGGCCTCCTCTTACAATGGCACTTCCATTATCTATTGGCCATAGTTGACCACGTAGCTAGCCAAGTGCAGCTTGCTAGAAAACTGTAGAATGCTGTAGAATGCAGCTAACCTTATGATGTTTTCCTTTAACCCAATAACGGCTAAATAACTTCTAAACTCGTGAATCTGAAAGTTTCATTTTAAACTAGAGAGTACTATTGCAGGTTAAAGATGACAATTACAAGTAACTGCAGATATTATTGCTGGTTCCGTTTGAATGACGTTCACGAACTTCTATAGAATAGCCATAGTATCGTGATAATAACAATCTTGTTATCTTATTGCCAGTAAGATTTGCCTCTTTGATTAATGTTATTTTATAATTATGATTTGTAACGATTATTTATAGCTGACCTACCAAACGTTAATATACTGAAAATTCGGGGGTAAGAGGTAAAAAATATAAGGTATGTAGTAAGTTTTATTCGTAAGGTTATTGGCCCATTAGCGATCAAATTGTACCAGCCAAATTGACGCAAAATATATAATAAAAAGCGGTCAAGCTGTTTAGGTGGAATCTGAAAAACAAACACTGCGACGCGAAATTTTTATATATTATATCATAAAATGGTGACCAAATACCCACTCGTTTGGAAAACATATTCCCGTCGAGAAGAAAAACATAATACCGAGATTGTTTATATGATGTGCCGATGTAAATAGGAATATGCTTACAATACATAACGATAACAATGGTTACGGTAGGCTCTCGGCCGAGACGGAATAAAATGACAATCATATTAAAAGGAAATATAATAAAATACATATTGTTTCATGTACGAAAGTTATTTATGGAATTTATAAAGTACATTCTCAGAACAATAAGAATTTAATGATATCTATAATGATGAGAATAATTAAGTTTTTGTCGCAACAGGGCGGGGACAATGAGAACAAGAATCAACGAGAAGTTGTTTGTAATTGACATAATTATCGTTTGTTGTCACTAACACCAACAGAACACGCGATATCTCTAATAATGGAGAAAACGTAAGTCAATATCAACATCTTATTTTATGAAGTGTTTTTGCTGCGTCAATGGGAATGGCTGAAGTTGCCGTCCTCAACATTACCTTGCAACTGGCTTGGCTCAACTTGAGCTTGATTATGTATTTTACTATTAAAACTGTTGGAAAATTAAATAATATCGTTTAGAAAAAAATACTATTAACTGTGGCACTGTTTTTTATTCTTTCTATTTGTGCGGCACAAGGCGCTTTATATCTGGACATAAAACTTCCATTATATTGCTACAGGGTCTATTACATCCAATTACCTTAAAAAAAGATAAAATATTATTTTTGCAGTACGATACTAGTTTTTAATAAACCCGATATTACGATAGGTACATCTCTGACTCTCTCTCTCTTTGACTTTATTTTAATGTAATATCTGCGATAGATATTTGTATTTTTTTTGTCTGCAGCAGCCCAAATTAAAATATGCTAAATCAAAAATGGATACATGTACAAGGTGTTTTAGATCTGGTTTCGCATTCAACGTGTTAATACATTTAAGCGTTTACTTCTCTTGTTCCTAATACATTAGGAATAATTTTGGCTGGCAGTATCGCCAGCGTGGTGTGTTAATAAAGGAGCCTATTTGTTATTCCAGTCTAAGCTATCTCTACGACAAACTTAGTTTAGAATCGTTGAGTAGTTATTTTAATTGGTTTGTTAATCATGTGTCTGTGTTAGTAGTTATTACGTTTTTACAGGTAGAAGGTTTTAACACAACATTTATTTGCATTTAGGACCAAATGGCCCTGTGGAAGTCCTAAGAATTTTTTTCTATTTCTTTTGTAAGTGAGACAAGGTTGGTGTTTATCAAACATGTCGCCAGTGCGCGGCGAGTGCCTAGAATTCGTTCAGTATCGGACTCATTTACACTGTTTTCTAACGAGGTCAAGAATCTTGCAAAAGAGAAATTTAATATATTTAGTCAAAGCTTATTTAATGATATTCGCTTTGTCACGCGCGTGATTCGATCTGTGCCTCGCCGGGGACGTTGGTATGGTTGGTGGTCAGGTCACCTCTATAACTTGTAACTCATTGTTGTATCATATTTTTCTGACATGAAAAGTATTTGGGAGAATACGTTACTGGGGTTTTTATAAAGAATAGCAACCAAAACATGTTTTGTTTTATTGTTGCTCTGTATGCACAAACGCACAAACATTTGTATGCGCTATTTTTATTTAAAACGAGTATTTCCATTTGAATATAGTATTCCGTGTACTGAAATAAATGTCATTTAACATTGTCTGTTTTAAGGATCATCATTTCAGCCCATTGTGTCCCACTACTGGGCTCGGGCCTCCACTCGCAATGTGGCCGGTACAGGCCACACGTCCCCCACGCTGGACACGCGGATTGGTGGATTTCACACACTTTGAAATCTTTATGGAGAACTTTCAGGAGAGTCGGCTTTCGCAGCATGTTTCTCTTCACCGCAGCAAGTGATAATCAACTTCCGATACATAACTTTGAAACCTAGAGGTGCGCGTCGCAGGATTCAAACCCATCGCCCCCCGTTCGAGAGACCAACGTTCAACTCACTAGGCTATCAATATCTATTTGAGTATATAAATTCACAAATAATTATATCGGTGTACAAATAAAACAAATTTTAAGAATCCCATTTGCAACCCTTAGCTTAGCTATACCAAGGCGAAGCTAGTATTACCAGTTTCCGTACTCAAATTAATTATTATTTTTACAACTGAATTCCCACCACGACGTTGATATCAGAGCAGATGATAATCAAAACAAACAGACGGCGATCGTTATGGAAGTGTCTCGCGGCACCGCCTCCTCGACGTGTTGTAGAAAGCATCAACTGATATGGATTTCTTGTTTTACTACTCACAACATCTTGAGCCTGCTGCGACTGGGAAATATTTTTTTACCATACTGACAGACACATATATAATACATACATCTCAAGCTCTGTACCAGGCAAAGGGACTCTGTCTGCCCGTCAAAGGGCCATATAATAAAAGTTATACATGCAAATGGGTTTTACTGTAGATGGATGGTGGATGAATATTACTTATCCACGGCCTACGTCAATCCTGAGCGATCAACCAAGCAAATCCGGCGCGGTCAGTAGGAGGATGGTGACCGCTAGCATTAAAAAATCAATTTTTACTTGTCGGCTTGTTCCGACTGTAGGGCGTTCATAGCGCGGCGGCTTGTTCCGACTGTAGGGCGTTCATAGCGCGGCGGCTTGTTGTGACTGTAGGCGATCGACAAAATTAAGTAACAGCGGGCGCGATCGGTACGAGGATGGGTGAACGCTAGTGGTACAAACAGCAAGAACGCCTCCGTGCTTCCAAGGGCACGTAAAGCCGTCGTTCTTTTGTTATCGTTAGATGGCAATCGTTAAGCTATGTCGGAGGCCTTCGGGCGGCATGAAATCTTCCGACACATGGTTGGCCACTAGCCCTTCCACCAATTCGCATTGGAGCAGCGTGGTGGAGCATGCTCTTGGGTTGCCCAGTGCGGGGAGAGACCCGTGCTCAATAGTGGGCCATCGATGGGTTGAAGCTAATACCCAATGCTGCTTCTATTGAAACTAACAATAAAATTAGTAGAGTTGATCGCAAGGACCCTCGCCGCCTGCTGCTGCAACCTTTACCACAGATTTAATCAGAAACGTGATATAATTACTCGGTGTTATGGCAACATATTCTGCAACATGTTACGTTACATTTTGGCGTTGTTTTGAATAAATAACTATAATCAATTGTGTACTTATGGTGTTGTTGTAGTTGTGTTGTCCAAGAAGTTATTACTTGCCTATAGACCGCTCTTATAGCACTAGCATTTGACCGGTTGACACCTTAATGTAACACCGCCATTGTGAGGCCAATTGTGATCACTCACAGGAAACTATCAGAAGAGCTAAGCTAATCTAATTATCATAAATAATCAATTCTCGTTCAGTATATTGAAATATTTTATTTCGTTGAACAAATTATTTTGCGAAACGTCAGTCTGAAGTATAGAAAATTTATCAATTTCACGCTCGAGTTACCTCGTTAAGGAGGGAAAACACTGTTTTTGCTGGTCGTAAGGTCAGGGTCCTTTGTTTACCGTCAGATGTCGTTACAGTCGGCGACAGAAAAGAAGACGCGCTGCTGGTCAACGACCTCTAGTTACACATTACTTGTCTTTCAAATTTATATTAAAATAATTTATGCACTCCTAAGAAACCATATAACATCTATAGTTAAATCGATATATTACAAACGTAATATACATATTACTAATCTAACCTTAACAAAAGTCCATAAAGTACAGAAGCATTAAAATTAAGTTACATTATAAAAAATCATAACAAAAAAAGGGAATACAATAACATCATGGGCTTTATATAAATAACACAAATTTTAATAATATGAGCTAGGATAGGCCTGAAGAAAAACCCCGGAAAAACTTCCGGAATATAAAAAAAAATATAAAATTAGTATTACAGAAATATTTCGTTAAGTTTGTGGGAGCGGGTTAGCAGATTAAAACTGCTGCTATTTGATTTGATACTTGGTATTTGATAATTTAAAGCTCCGATATCTCTTATTGGTTCATCTCTATAAAAGCGATACAAATTTCATCAATATTACAAATACTTATTTTTTATCAATTGCAAAAATGCAGTTTTATCAATACACACTTTGATCGGAAAACGGTTTAATTGTTCAGGCCTGTAAGTGTAATGTAATAAGCAGACAGAGTAATACTCTACGAACACTGCCTTCAAACAATGTACCGTATGAGCTAGTGTAAGATGCTTGTACCGAATGGTACGGCACCACGACATTAGCCTTCGCTACATTATAGAACGAGCGGTGGAGCGTTAATATTGAAAAAATCCTTATACCGCGCACGCTGCGGTAATTATTGACAGAGCAAAATGATGTACTACAGTTTTACAGAGGACATCCTTATCTACAGATAAGTCCGCCATACCATGTGTCTAACTGTTACAGTAATGCCACAATAACTACTGTTTTGTGGTAACTGGTACTTCCGAAGCGAAGCGAGGGCAATTTCTAGTATTTAATTAATTTATGGTGTTCTTACATTATTACTTTTTGAAGTCCTTCTTCTGTGAATTATGAAAATATACATATTTAAGAGGAAAAATATTATTTCCCGGGTCCCAAATGCAACGTTCCACCTGGTAACATTCTACGAAGTTCAATTACGAGTGTATCTGCGTCGTCTATCTGTTCGCCGCCGGCGACGGCTTGTTGAAGTTTGGCAATTGTACAGACACGACCTTACAAATACCAGTATCGAATTTACTTGAATATCAATCAGTATCTTGCACATGAGAGAATTGGACATTGCCACATAGATTGATTTCTCTGTACAGGAAGCGACCTATTCTGACATTATCACCTGGTTTCACCCACCAACTAAAGCGATGGTTCCACCACATTTGTATCAATTGCTGCATGTGTCATTTTGGCAATTGGAGTGTGGATTTGTACTGCCTGAGACTGACATTCATCTCATTGGTTTGATTGGAAGCGTTCAAAGGCTTCTATCGATTATAAGTGATTGGCCAAGTTAAGCCGTGGCGGGAGGTAAGAGGTTAATATATTTGTTACAATGAGGCGAGACCTTCGTTCTGCAGTGGGTCCCGTGACAGTCACGGGTAACACTCCTTCTTAAAAGTGAAAAATAATTTACGCACGTAGGTACGAATAGGATACTTATTAGTTGTTGAATCTACCGTGGCTCCGAGCGCTCCCGGGCCACAGGCGATCACAATGTAATCAATGGGTTTTAAGGCATATCATAATCTTTCCGCTGTGGTTAGTGTACCCTAGTACATCATCACCATCCTGCCCTCATATCAATTCTATTTGGGGTTCGCGCAATATGTTTTTCTTTTCCATCCTGTCCTATCAGTCGTGAACTCTACGCATACTTCCTTATCAGTCATGTCATCTTGAAGAAGTGGATGATGTTAATTTTCTAGGTTTTACTATAGATCCTTATTTAAATTGAAAAGCCGATATAGAAAGAGTAAGCAACAAAATATCAAATTGCTGTTATCTACTGTCAATGCTTTCAGATATTACGTCAACGCAGGTAGTAAGAAATGCATATTATGGCTACGTTTTTCCTTTATATGGCATAATTTACTGGGGAAATTCATTAAATATATAATCTTTCATCCTACAGAAGAGATGCCTTCTAATAATTTATCGACTGCGTCAGGGCGAATCGCTGCGTTGCCTTTTTGATGAAAATAAATTTCTCACGCTAACTGGTATCTACATATACATATACTAAAACATTGCATTCTTGTAAAGAAAAACATAGACTACTTCACAAGGAAATCATGTAATCGTGAAAATATAAGAGACAAATACAACTTAAATATGCCTAGAATTAATAATAACATACATATTTCTCAAAAGTACCTATATATCTCTTATTCGTGTTTTCAA
>DWJZ01000972.1:0-26500 GCA_018249125.1 Asbolis capucinus | reverse complement strand
AACGATCCCACCTGATGGAAAGTGGTGATGATGTCTAAGATGTTGGACACACTAACTTAGTAAATGCCTATTCACTCCCCTCTTGAAGACTCCCACATCGTATTTAGGTGGGAACACCGTTGCAGACAAGTTATTCCATTCCCTTGCGGCACGAATAATAAAAGACGAAGAAAATCGCGTCGATCGGACCGGTGGGATGTTCACGACAAAAGGATGGATACCTGCTGTACGCCGTTTTGTTCGATGGAGGAATAATGTCGAACAAGTCCTGCGCGCACACTCCAAAGTGTTAATTGTTAAAAAAATCGTGATATATTATTGCTGTATCTGTTTGTGGTATTGTCGGCCCCGATCGCTTCAACGAATCTTTCTTTGAGTTCCTCGTGTGCAGGTCTATGGCTTCCTTTCAGCCTGGCAACGCGTCAAATTGCCTTGTTGCTACTGGTGTCTCCGGGTGGCGCTGATCACTCACCATCAGATTCGCTGTCTGCTGATTTATCTGGTTATCCTTACTCATATTATGAATTCGAAAGTGAATTCGTCTGCTTATCTTATGGCAAGTTTATTAGCAAAAAAATGAGAGAGATTTTAAGGTGCCTGAAGATCGAGAAAGTTTAACAATTGTGTTTAGTTCAGGCAAGGTCACTACCAACTAAGGTGCAAGGGTGCAAAAATGTGTCCACGACAATTAAAAGTGTAAAACTGTACGTACAAACATTAGTCATCAGCAAAATTCTAACACATGCGTTGTGTACAAACTCATAAATAAGGGTCCCATGTGGCCTGGCGTGGTCCCGCGCGTCCTAACACGTCGACAAACACGTGGACACACCGATCATTTCCGATTCGGATTTACTGTTGCTGGTTTTGCCAACTCAAATTTTGATAAAAATGGCAGTGGGAATTGGACACGGGTTTCCATCTTCTATGATTTTCAGGGTTTCGTTGGCAATGTTGAATTTGCCTTTTTTGGTAATGAATTTTCAAACTTAGCTCCATTTGGTTTTCCGTCAGTAAATTACTAAATTATTTGTTTGATAGTTAGCTGTATTTTTCTTTTGAGTTTAATTTTGTTTTTAATTTAACTTGTATGCTTTTTAACACGATTTTATTAGGTTCACATGTAACTGTGTAAGGGAATATTATAACTTCAGTGAAATCCATTTCCTTCTGTCCGATTTAATTGACAATACAATATTTGAATACCATGTTTTTGTTAATTTAATAGTTTTGTATTATACTAGCTATGTCCGCGACTCCGTTCGCTTTTTGACATGCTACAGAAATATTTTGGGTTGCGTGTAGATTAATAGCGATCAAATTTTCAAAATAACACAAATCAAATGAGATATGCCATTTTTGAAATAAGGACGCACAAACAGACGAGAACTGTGTAAGCATACGTTTTTGGTTCTATTATGTACTGCAATCCTCAGTAAAAGTTTCTTCCAAATACCTTTCATGTACAGACGAACAATTACAATTTTTTTATCAATATGCATTCATGACGATTTTGGTTTTCCATTTTTCCGTTTTTCTATTATATCTTATGTAGCTACAAGTATCGATATTGATAAATTTGGTTTTATATTATTATTAACCGATAATATTATAGTTTTTATCTATAATATTAAAACAAATCTACAAATTTTGACTGTCTTTTCAATCAGAGTACAACTTACGTAGGAGCTTGTATTGTCCGCGGGCGTCTATTCGTCAGGCGGCTGGAGCTGTAAATCTAATTATCCCCTCGATTTATTTCCCCTGTCCCTCATTACAACATTTTATTAAATAAAGCAACAAAAATTGAATTCATTAAATCCCTGCGTTCAGGTGCGTCTTTATCCACGAAAATAAGATTAAATTCTCGGGAAATTTGGTTTAGGTGTTCCTCATCAGATGCTCCAGTTCTACAGGTCCTAGCCCACTCAGAATTAGTTGATGATTACTTTAAGTAACATTCTTGAATAAATTCTGTACTAAGGAACGAGTTACGCAACCATTAAACGGCTTTAGGTGCCGCAGTTATTACTTACATGCTCTCCTGAAGTCATAATTAGTCAAAGTTGTATCATAAGCGGGCTAGCAGTTTGGTAGTGCATCAATATGTATTGCTTGTGATCGCTCTCAGTTGCTTAAAACAGCTGGTCGCTTCTGATCCACACAAGCCCCTCAGCCATGAGCGCTTTGATTACCATCATAATTTTTTTATTCGATATTGGGTCAACCCATTATTGTTCTGGTCTGTCTGGTGTACCGGTGCTAGGTCTGTGAGGGGTACAGGCCAAAGTCTACCATGCTTGCCAAGTGCGGACTGGTAGACTTCACACACCTTTGAGAACTGAACTGTCAGGAGTGCAAGTTGCCATACGGTATTTTCCTTTACCGATGCAAGTACTCGTAATTCCTAATTGAACCCCGTTCGAGAGACCAACGTTCGAACCAATAGACTATGAGCGCGATGATTATAGATTGTTTAATTTAAACCGTTATCGTCTGCCCACGCCGGCGCGCGCTGGCGGACACTGGAGCCAGATGGCCGGCACGTGGCCATCGTCACGGCGCCACCTGGCGAGCATCCTGTGCAGTTCAGGAAACAGCCGGATTATATCCGAATACTTTAAGGGTTTTCAGCGTCGGGTTCTGTCGCACACTAATTTAACCGTGTTCAGCTAAAAATTAAAAAAGTTTCTTTGGGACCACGGGCTGTCCGATTTCAAAACTAAATTTTACAGGAGTGGGTAAAAACATAAAAAAGGCAAATTCAGAGATTTACAAGCTTATTAATTAATTACAGTGTTTTACTAAGTTAAGGTCCTCACAAAGGAGTGAATGGGCCACTTTTTTATACCTAAAGCAGACAAACGGGCAAGCCATCTGATGGTAAAGGATTACCGCCGTCCATGGACCTGCAACACCTGCATTGACAACACGATGCCAGTCAACAAGCAAGTGACCGCTTCTTGAAGTTATCATAGTTTTGAGGGAACACCGGTGCAGGAAGTTTGTGACACGTCCGTGGTAGGAAATAACGTAGAATCTAACAGTGAGTACTCTACTAGTCATTGATACTTAAATATGTCAGTATAAGAGATAGTTTTGTATTTGGGGAGGATTTTTTGGCAAGCAGTGTTATGCAACAAAATTATTTTTGTAAAATAAGTACCTTTCTAGGTTTTCAAATGGCACCGCCGATATGGGATCGGAGAGGGGGTAACCGTTTGGTTAACCCCGTTAGGGTGAGCCCTACAAAATTTTCTGGATTTAGTACGTCATGAAGCTCATATATTGATTTTTTTTTGTATTTTACAAATGTACTTATCCAGAGATTGTGTTTCGGTGTGCTCCACTTTACCCACTTTAAAGTTATCGAACTTCTTTTCTAAATAATTATATGTACCTGTGACAAATATATCTTTTTACTTTTTTTATGTAACTTGCAGTGTATGTTTGTATATTAGTATGTTCGTATAATTGTTTAGTTTAATCGTATAATTGTGTTCGGGTCGAAACTTGCTTAATTGGAACCACTTCCTCTTATACTACGAAACTGAAATTTTGCATAAACGTTCCGTCCTGATGACAATGCATTTTTACTATAAGCATGACCTGATATTACATTCCACATTGCTCCAGACAAGGAAACTCCTCACCAGTTAACAATACAGTTATGAAAATGTGTATTTCTTCGTATTAGAATCTACAAGTAAAGCTTGTGTTTTTAAATATTTCAATAAACTTTATTTCTACTGCGACCTTACTAACTGACATGGCGAATTTCTCAGGAAAGTTTCTACTGTAAGCTTACTGATGGACTGAATTTGTCGGGAAGAAGTAACTGCTGAAATGTGAAAAATTCAATGAGTTACTAGTTGAGACTGCACCCCGTGGTGGGGGTGGTCCGCCTGCCCCCAGGGGCTCGTTAACGCAGGTGCAAGTAGCAGGTGTTGAACACAATTTTTGCCTTCACACGTAATTGAAGCGCCACAGCTGCGACCAGTCAGTTATTCTACAAAATTAAAGGATTTTCGTCAGGATTCTGAAGTTGTTTATGTAGATACTAGTTTACACCCGCTACTTTCCTCGCGTGGTAGGTACATTGATAAAAAGTAGCCTGTGTGTTATTCCAGATTATACTCAATTTTTGTGTAAAATTTCATCCAGATCGGTTCAGTAGTTTCTGCGTGAAGGAGTTACAAACATCCATCCATCCTTACAAACTTAGTAGGACTAGGGTCCACCCACGTGGTACTGATGTTGATAAAAAGTACTCCAGTCCAACAAATATCTCCACATAAAAAACACGTTAACCTGTCGCTCCGATTCGATGTGTAAGACGGACATACATACAAACACACACATGTTCATATGTATAATATTACTCTGGATAAAACTAAGTAAATAGCGGGTACAATCTACTTTCTACAGCCGACTAGACGCCGCATCTAGTAACTGTTTCTGGCAAAATATGAGGCCATTCGACCTTATACTACGCACAGTAGGTGTGGTTTACGATTTGATGCAACTTTTAAATGACCAATCACAATACATTTTGACGCCCCTCCGCATCCTTTACTTCGAATTTTAATAGTAGTAAAAACGGCGGCCTCGGCCTAGTTTGATGTGATTTTTACATAATTTTTAACGGTCGAAAATTTCTAATTATTTTTGTATTTGACTAAACTCTTTTCTCCATACTCCATCTTTTTGACAGTTCGATGAAAGACAATCTATTAATTTGGCGGCAAATTTATGTAGTGTCAATTCGAGGTCTCCAACATTTTAATTTTTTAAAATTTGGAAGTACTCCATAATAGCGATCATATTTTTATTATTAAAATTGCAGAGTAATATTTATGATCTATACACGTCGCATTGTGAGTGGAGTCCCAAGCCCAGCTGTGGGACAGTTATGGGTTGCCATGATGATCACTTATGTTTAAAAGTAATCAGTAGACTAGTCCATAGGAAGTTCTGGTTCTCATCGCTTTCTTCTCCTTTAGTACTTCATCGCCTAAACAGTGAGGAACCAATAACGTGGTGCTGACCCTCAAGGTGCAGCAGGCTCACCAGATAACCTCCACCTATTTCCTATTACATAAACAAGCGGTCTGCACGCACTTGACCGTCGCAGCTGGCGCACTGGAGTGTGTTGTGTTGACAGCGACCAGTTGCCTGCAGACCACTCACAGACAGAGCTAACGTCACTTACCTATATTATAACGACTTTTTATGAAAATATATATCTCCAAAAGTTTCTGAGGATGGATGGATAGATGAATGGATTCGTAGATGTATGTTACTCCTTCACGCAAAAACTACTGAACGGATCTGGATCAAATTTGGCACGGAGATAGATTGTACTTTGAAATAACACATGAGCTTCTTTTTAAAAACACGAGCGGACCCTAGTTGAAATATAAACGGGTTCATACGATTTGTGTAATGTATCGATCACTTCAATCGGTTAGTGGTTTCGGTTGATAAAAGTAATTAGTAACATTATCAAGCATCTGTTAAAAATAAATAAATATTCTATTTCAAGCAGTCTTGCTGTTATGACGATAAATGCAATTGGCTGGAAATATCGATGTCATACTTCGTCGAAGCACCAGTTTCCTAGGTTTTCGCTTCAAAACCTTTGTCTAGGGAAAAAAGATATTTGTCTCAAGGGCCAGGTTTGAAAACACGCCTACAAACAAACCTCGACCTTAGAATTAACCAATATATGGGAAAATTTTGGAGAGATCATAGCGAAAGGTGCTTTATAAATATAAATCCCAATATTATAAGAAATCTTCCTAATTTTCAAGGAAATGTAATTTTGAAACTATTCAAATTTTTTGATTTGATTTTGAATAGAATCTTAAAAACCAGTATTCTCTGTTAGTGGGTACTCTGTGTCGCACCTGGGTAATGTTATCAAGAGCCGGACTAAAACGTTTTAGCGTGGGGTCGCACTGGGAGTGTGTTTGGCGAGTTACTAACACGTGTTGCAGTTAGGGCTCGTTCAGGAGAGCGAGGGGTGTCGTGGTGGTATCCTGCTACTCGAGAAGAAGTCTAGTTTGTGTCGATTGTAGGTGATGGGCAATTAGTTTTATGTATTTTTAAACGGTGGTCACCAAATTAGTAACCAATTTTAAGGTATCATAATAAATTTAGGTGTAGGGATTGTAGGTGATTGCCAATTATTTTAATTTCTTTTTAAATATTTTATAAAATCAGTAACAAAATTTAAGTTATCTTAATAAGTGTGTATAATTACTGTAAGATGTCAACTTTAGTTTAATGTAATCCTCTGAGTAATTTGACTTTGATCATGTAAAAGCGAGTTAGTGAGGTAAATGAGAGATGGGCGACTGCTTGTGACAAAAAAATCATAATTAGCTAATTCATGTCGGCAGTCTCCGTCATCTTAGAACCTCCGCCACGTGGTCACGTTCTATTTTAATTAATGTAAAAGAATATGGCGGTTTTTCCACTTTTCCACAGGAGTTGTATTTCAAATACAGGCCACATTCCAAATCGTGGACAGCTACACCAGTTCGTTACATGTATAAATACAAACATTGCCTTGATACACAGATAACACTTGTTTCAAAACATACTCTTACCCCAACTCAAATAGTTAGTTTAATTATTTAAAAGCACTCATGAATTTCAAATGTTTTCGATATACCACCGTTTCGGATAACCGTAACAAAGACGAGAAACATGAGACGTGATATCTGGGGAACTGCTGAGTTTCAACTTTATGTTCGGAACTTAAAACTTTGACAGAGTGATGCAGGTGTCTAGTGACGTCACCGTGCAGTGTTGTGCGGTATCGCCACAACTTCAAACTCGCTTCCCCAGTGTGCGTCTACCATTACAGTTGGATGCTATTCCATACTAGTTACAGCCGTACGCCACCGCGCCGCGCCGCTGCGATTACTTAGCTCGTGCCTGAACTCTAAACAAATCTAGTATCGCTTCTAGCGCATATTTATTTGCATATATCATTATCGCCTCCCCCCTCCCGTAACAGTTAAATAAAACGAGTATTTTTAGATATATTTGATCAATATTTAAGAAAATAACTCTGATACAATTTTTTAAATCATTACGGGAAGATCCTTTTTGATTAAAGGTTCTGTTTGCGACATATTAAACGTTAAGAAGACTATTTTTGTCAGTGTAATGTGTACTGTAAAAATTACATGACCATACTCGGGGCAAGTTTGAAAGGTTATAAGCTCCTTCATGAAATTAAGGGTGAATCTTAGAATGATGGAGTGTGTTGTAATTTTGTCATGAGACGGTATGAGTATATTTATTTGTAGTTTGTACTTGTTCTTTGATCAATACTTAGTTTAATAACTAATTTTCAGAAATATAATGTAGTAGTTTAATGGAATAAATCTCATTTATACAAGTCGGTGAAAACCCTACTAAAGATTTTTTATGGTTTGTTTACATTTAATCCGTATCGAAGTTGCACCATGTATATGTAGGTGTGTGCAGGTGGTACGGTACCTGTATGGCCTCAGCGAGCGCGCGGTCGTGGTCGATCGGGTCGCCGTCCGACTGGATGGTGATCTTCTGCTCGACCCGAGTCTCGACCACGCCGTTGCGCTCCGTCTTGTACTGTCACATACAATATACATACATATATAAACATACACTTCTATAACGATTCGTTTTCATATTTAATAGATTGGTGCTTGACCACAATCCCGCCTGATGGTAAGCAGCAATGTGGTCCATGTGGTCCATGGTCCAGGCGCACTAATTCAGCAAAGCCAGCAAAAGAAAGATTCATTCTTGGTTTGAAGACATTGTAATCCAACGGAAACACTGACACGGGTAATTTGTTCTAGTCCTTCGCGGTACGCGTGATAAAAGAAGACGCAAAGCGACACGGTCGTGTCGGAATGTCTACGACGAAGAGAAGAATACCCGCCGTGCGACGGCTTGTTCGATAATGAAAAGGAGATTATTACAATACTACTGAATTACCCTTAGTTGAGTACGGCTAGTACAAAGAGACATTTTGGTTTGTAAATAGATAAACTCGATAACTTCAGGACCAATTTTGTTAATTATTTTGCCAGTATTTTGCTGAGCATTTTTATCGTTATAGAGAGTTATCGTTATATGGAGTGGGTGAACAATATATTGGTGTTAACGTAAACCAATCAAGTTTGGCTCGCTACTACTGTATACGGAGTTTATGGTTATTAAGGATAACGTTGTTAAGTAAAATATAGTAAAATTTACACTGTCATCTTAGAAGTGACATACCTCGATCATCTTCAATAGCTCTTTAGTATAATAGTCTATGTATAGAGCTATTTAACTATTTATGACTGTGCATACATCAGTATTTCACTAACTAATAGTTAAATACAAACCATCTGTAAAATATCACTCAGAGCAGTTAATGGTTATTTAAAAAGCTCATTAGTATAGAATGATATATATGACGGTAAACAATAACTCCTAAGGGCGAAACTGGTATGAGCTACTCTAAAAAGATAAGATCTTTTTGTTTTCTTTCGTCAATATAGAAAAAATTGTACTAAGGAGCGATTTAAGTAATCATCATCGAGTGTGAGCACGGCAGGCAGTGGTCTAGCCCTCACCGTGATGGTCTCGACGGTGCGCGTCTTGGAGCTGATGGTCTGCGAGGAGACCACCTCCCCGTCCGCCGGCGCCGCGCCGCCCAGCTCCACCTGAGGGCCCGTACTCGTCTGGAACACAACAAGCTCGCTCTTTATTTTTTCTCATAACAGTGCATTTTCTTATACTATTGAGAATCGGTAACCTCACACCTACTTTAACTAAATTACTTAATTACAATTCATTTACTTATTTAACTAGTATTCGTTAACTTCCACCTTACTATACCCATAATTTTCTAAAACCGGGGACTATCGGGAACTGTTTCAAACTAAACATTAGACCCATCGACCTTATAGAGCTGTGATTTTGAATCGGGCCAATGAACAGTCTAGTAGAGTATTTACTAGTCTGTGTTATTCCAGGCTATGATGTATCTCTGTGCCAAATTTCAATAAATAGTAATAAACGTTAATCCATCCATTCTCACAGTTTCTAATTTATGGTGCGGACAAAAAGGTTTACATTACACTGACCTCGATTCGCTTCCGGAGAGGCCAGTTACCAAAAAAAAGTAGTTATTGTGACTTAACTGTATGAGTAACTGTAACTTAACCATATTACACATATGATATCGCTATAGTTTTCGCAGCGTACGCGAGGATAAGGATTTTTTTTTGGTATTTTTTCACACATTTGATAAAATTATGGCAGTTTTCGTACCGAAGCTTATGAGTTTTGAAAATATTTAAACCACTCACCCTTGTGGTGGCACCGTGGACCATGCTGCCGAAGGGCGCGTTGCCGACTACCGTCGACGTGGTTGTCGTCGTGTACGATCCCGGCTCCTGATAAAACAACACTTGTTAATAAACTGTTAACTACTCATCATGAAACGTTACCTGGCTCGAAGGACCAAGTGGCAAGAGAACTGAAACTTCTTTTGCATCTCATTGTCCAAGTGGCGATATTGATCTTTATTTAAACCTAGCTGCAGAGTACTTTTGAGCGAATTGTTTCGTTCTGTTTTTAACGGAAATGTACCCCATCAGAGATTGCCAGGTAATAACAACTGTAAAATTAATTTGAAAGTGGTGCGATACACAACTTGTACAACATATATTATGTTTATGATGCAACATTGTTTTTATAAGTTTAAAGGAAATTAAATTTAAAGAAAATTAAATAAAAGGGTAATAAAAGTAGGTTAGAAGCCTTCGGGCGGCATGACGAGTTCGACTATTACTGGCATTCTGCACGGTATGTGGGGTTCAACCTTATTACAATGTCGCAAAAATCTGTTTGAAATGTGATAAAAACGTACTCCACGCCGGTCTGTTTGAACCGGCGGACCCTAATTCGTTTGAACCCCATATAACTTCGGACATATAAAACTTCCAACACTTGTGTTGTCCCACCTTCCCCCACACCTCACTAAAGCAACATGGTGGCTCCGGACCTCCCTAGTAATAAGGAGAACGTCGTTCCTTATAGTGCGCACTAACATTGTATATTTAATTGTAACAAACACAACATGCAATCGGATTCATAAAGATATGCAGAAAACATAACTCTAAGACATGCCACAACACATCTAAACATTCAACTAAATAAACATCACACAGACCTGTTCGTAGTATCTTCAAACCTGCATATTAAACATTATTGACGTAATAAATTCCTCGAAAAGCGCTACACAACAATTTCCACCAATATTTTTTGAAATTAATTGGCAAAAACAAGAATTAAATCACATTAAACTAACAATTTCAAATAAAAAAAAAGTAAAAATATTCGTCGATAAAAATGATACAAAAAATTTACAACAATGACCGTATGATACTAAACAACTGACAAAGTGAATGATGACAATAATAACATGAATCTAATGAACTAATCATATCGTAATGTCCATTTAAACAAACTACGAGCCTATCTTTCCTACTCCACGATAGACAACGAAGAGCATTCATCCAAGGAGGTGTTGTACACTAGTAGTATTAATTTAAATGTATCAGTCAAAATAAGCCATACATTGTAACTGCCACAATTTACCTATACGAATCAAAAAAGATCAGGTCAATGAACAGTATCATGTATTTAGTTGGAATATAGTTTCTAAAACTGCCTACCTGGGTACAGAGCGTGTAAATCCGTCTCTTCAACAATATCGAAAACGACAGATATACTCGAAAACATCTTGTGACATGTATCCTTTCACACTAAGCGTCGAAATATTTATTTTCCTAGTATTTTTGTATGTAAAATAATCTAGCAAATACGCACATTATCAGTTGTATTTGTTCGACGTCTTGATCTTTGGTAAAAATATGTAAATTAATTTGGTTAGTATAAATAAATACTAATAAAACTGTAACAACATCTCCTCTGATTCACGTGCTCAATGGCACCCAAAGAGACGACAGGCGAACACAGTAACTCCCAGAGATCCCCCACAGACCAACAGCTCCAAGGTGCTGCCCTATACTCACAGTGACGTAGTAGTGTCCTTCGCCGGCGCCCTCGTCGAAGTCAATTGGCGTGCCGGAGTCGCCGCTGCTGAGTGAACTCTCGGAGCCGCGGCGGGCCAGCTACATCCATCGCATGCCCAGTACGAGAAGGTTGAGGTGAGGTACCAGGTATGCCGCAATGGATGGGGAATGCATGTCAAAGTTTCGATATACCAGGAGAGATAAGTAGGATGAATGTTGGAATAGAACATGGAAGGTAGAAGGATAAAGTAGGAATGAAGAATGGCACAGATGACGGATTGGAACGTAAATTATTGTGATAAGAGGAGAAGGTGAATGTATAAATACGGTGATGAGCAGAGAAATTAGCATATGGAATGCAGATCGCAACGACAACGCGGGTGCAGTGCGGGACGATGATGATGAAATAGAGTTTAGATACATCATAGAGGCGATGATAAATGTTAAAATTTTGTAATCATCACACCCAAGTGTTCAGTCATCATGAATATGATGATGGTGATGATGATCAGATTTTAGAATCACACAATACAAGCGATTAATTAATATAACGAAGAGTTTTGAGAAAAAGATGTTGGTTTTTTAATCACATTTTATGACGTTGAAAATCAATTAATATAACATAAGAAATTATATAAGTATTAAAAAAAACCAGGGAGTAACATAAAATAATGAATATATGCAAATAAACAATAAAATGATCGCACACACACGAGGAGAGTGAGGGATACCAGGAGCAAAGGTAGAATGTCACCCCGTTTGTTTGTAATGACGGTACAAGTGCACACAGCATGCCGTAAGATTGCCGGTACGTCCATTGATGTCGGTTGGAAATGGAAAGGAGAGAAAAAAACTCTGATTAGAAAAACAAATCAAACATGCGAGGCTCGGCCACTCCTTCACTGACCAAATAAAGTTACCACTTCGTTTAGTTTTCCTCAATGACGATGGCATGTGACTTAATTAAAATAAAATTAAGTAAAGATATACTCTTGTTTTCAACAAGGTAAAATAAATACTGCTTTCTTTCCAAAAACCACAGTGTCTATGTTATTTTCCGTAAAAATTGTGAAGAATGATCACTGTAACTTGCATCGTTTACGGTTATTTTTTTCACTTTCGTTTACATTAATGTTACAAGTAATCACGATTTTTAAATTTAGAGTTTGAAGGACTCCTTACCAGATTTAGTATAATAACGATACTTCCTTGAATTTTCTTAAACTTAGAATAAACACGACATCTAAGTACGATAACTAAAATCATTCAATTTCATTTTAAAATAAGCACATACTTGAACAATCAAATTTCATTGACAACAAATTACCAGCAAAGCTCATTCCAAATGCTGCACCTGACAGTGAAAAAGCCGCCATGTCATAAGCCAAAATTAAAGTAATAAAAAAACAAACAAAAGTTAACGGAACGGTTCGATTCGGACCAAAATTAATTCATGCTAATGGATTCATGTTCTTGTGCAAATGTCGTAGCGAATCTGATAGATGGTTTCTCAAATGCTCTGAATGAACGCGAGTGTCCCCGTAGGGTTGTGTCAATTACCTGATCGCCAGTAGTCACTGTTGTTTTGACTTCCTGCGTCAACACCCTCTGTTCCTGTCTCGTGGCGGACGAGGTGAGTGTGTGCGCTACCGTTTTCTCCTCCATCTGCTGCGTCTTCGCTTTCGTATCCAAGTCGTGGTGGGTCGTCGCCGTTCTCGTCGTCACCGCCCGCGCTGTCACGTACGGACTCTTCGTTTCCATCGGCTCTATGCTTTCCGCCTACGGTTAAGGGTTAGGCTAGCATGCTTTTACTATTTACATGGTAAACGATTCTAGCTAACACTGAAGTTACTACGGAAGCTCGTGAAGCTTGTATGGAAAAAGAAAACTTGGCCACACGTATTATAAAAAGTAAATGAATATTAGGTAACAAAAAACTGAACAGAAAAAAAATTAAGAGACAAATGGTGAATTTGAGGGTGGCGTCTCATTTGCCAGTTACGGGATTATAACGAAAAACATAAAACGAACCTTATTCGTGTGAGTGGAAAACGTGACCTCGCCCGTGCCTAGGTTCTCAACTTCCTGCTCGACGTTGTGTGTGACGCCCTCGTCGTTCTTCGTCAGGAGTTGCTTCGTGGTGGTCTTGACTACTACGGGTGGTGTTGGTGTTTTCTTTGACCGCTGTGAAATTGGGATCTTTGAGGACAGAGGGGTGGTGGAAGACACGTAGCCCTGATGCCTAATGTGCTCGCTCGTCGTGTATTCGGTAAATGTTTTTGGCTCGTCACCTTTCGCCGGGCTCTCGTCCTTGCCGAATGTCGAAAATTTGTGAGTATTTACCGTTTGAATGTCAATATTCGCTGGAAGATCTTGCGTTTCCTTTTCTATTGTGTAATTACCACTCTTATCCTCGAAATGGGATGGGTCAATTTGGGAATAATGCAGAATCAATTGTCCTGTTACTGGATCTCTGACGGCTGTACTGGGATCTATATCTCCTGTGTCCGGGTCTATATCACCGTATTCGGTCTTAATCCTACCAGTTATAGGATCTATTTTTCCAGACAGCGTCATTGTTTGAGTCACCGTTGTTCGAGCGCCTTTAAGCCTTGGGTCATCTGGATCAACATCTATAGTCTCGCCAGTAATGGGATCGATGATTTGATACACGTAAACCGTCTTCGTAGTTATTATTCTCCCCGTAGTTTCATCGATAGTGCACTCTTTGGGATCGACTTCTTTAACACGTCCTTTGTCATCTTTTTGTGTAATTATATATATTTTGACGATAATAAGCTTACCCGTACGAGGATCGATCTTGCCAACCTTAGTGTAGATTTCACCAGTACCAGGATCAACTTGTGACGCGGAATACAAAGGTTGATTGTTATCGTCGACATCACCAGTTGCTGTATATATTTGTCCATTTACTGGATCAACTTTAATAAGTGCTTTATCGATATCAGTAGTTCTAGTAATAGTGCCCGTCTTGGGATCGAGCCGTCCATAAATAGTTATAATGTACCCAGTATTCGGATCAATTTGACCTGCAGTATACAAAGTTTCACCAGTTTGCGGATCCTTAGGTCCAGCAATCCAAATTTGATTCGTTTTTGGATCAACCTTTATATTTTTAGGGTCGTTAGAAACTATCTGTTTACCAGAAACAGGGTCAACTTTAGTTTGAATTATTCTTAGGCAGATTAACCTACCGATATCCTTATCTGGTTTACCAGATTTAGGATTGACCTGTCCAGTACGGAGTAGGAACTGTCCGGTAACTGGATCCACTTTAAGTTCTTTACTTTCAAATTTACCGGTCTTGGGATCGTTGTAGGTTACTGTGCCTTTTACTAAGTCAATTTGTCCGTATTTTGTATCAATTTTATTGTTATCTGGATTGAGTTGACCAGTGCTGCTCTCAACAGCCGCATGTTTAGCCTCAATGATTCCTTTTTTGGCATCTAACTTGCCAACGAAAGTGGTAACTTCCACCATTGGATCGATATGGCTTCCTACTACCAGAACAGTTCCTAATTTCGCATCAACTTTACCAGTTTTCGGATCCGGTACACCTGTTACTGTTATTTGACCATTATTTTCATCAATAATTACAGGTTTCGTATCTTGTGCTCCTGAAGTAGCTGTTACGAAGATAAGTCCATTGGTAGGATCAATTACGCCATATTTCGTAGAAATATGTCCGGTATCGGCATCGACTTTTCCTTTAGTATGTTCTATATGTCCATCTTCAATGTTTACTTTTCCTGTTCTAGGATCAATGGGACCTGTGATTGTAGTTATTTCAACAACAGGGTCATCCTGTTTAGCGATACTTAAAATCATACCCAAATTAGGATCAACTTTTCCTGTTTTCGGATCGATGGATCCTGAATTTATAAATATTTGTCCAGTTTCAGCAAGAATTGTCCCGTCCTTTGTTTGCTTCTGTCCGGATGGATCAGTAATAACAATATTGCCCTTGTTTGAGTCAATTACGCCATATTTGGTCTCAACCATGCCATTAGGGTCTAATACTCCAGTAAGGTGTTCTACTTCAGCTGTATGGAAGTCAGGTTTCTTGGTCTTAGGATCGACTCGAGTAAATATAACCATGATTTTCACAATCTTTTTGCGAGGAGGCTCAGGTGGTGCCATAGTAGGCTTTGTTAAAGAAGTTCTCGATGTTGGTGTGGAAACTGGAGACGCTCTTTGAACTTGGCTTATAGCAATAGGAGAAGATGTACGTACGGGCGACTGCAATGGCGTTTGAATTGGTGTAGGAGTTGGGGTTTTTACGGGTGACGGGGTTTGTCTTGCAGGAGAGACACTAACTCTCTGAGAAACCGGTGCTACTTTTGACAAAACATTCTGCTTATCAACAATAGTCAATTGCTGACCGAATGAGGGGTCCACTTTTCCAGTCTTAGGATCTACTACAGAGGAAGTCACTACGAGGTTCCCTGTCTTGGGATCAATTTCAGCCTGCTTGAGCTCTTGCTTGCCGGTGACCGGATCTTTGTACAAAATTTGACCAGATTTGGGATCGATAATACCAAAGTCTGTATGAATTTTTCCATCTTCAGCGCTAACAAATCCTTTTGAGGCATCTACTGTTCCAGCGCTTGCATCAACTGTTTTAGTTTTCGGGTCGAATTTGCTTGTAATAATTACAAGACGAATCTCTCCTCGTGACGGAGGCTTAGTATGAGGTACGACTGGTTTGTTGACAATACTATATTGCTGTGCAAGTGCTGGGTCAATTTTTCCCGTTTTAGGATCAACCACTTGATTAGTTATTAGCATATGTCCTGTTGTAGGATCTACTTGAGCCCTCTTAACCTCCTGTTTGCCTGTCTTAGGATCTGTGACAGTAATTTCTCCAGTAGCAGGATCAATTGTACCCAACTCTGTGCGTATTTTGCCATCAGGTCCTATGGTTCCACTAACAGTATCTACGACTCCTTGACTGGGATCAATCTTCTTAGTCCTTGGATCATATTTTGTTGTTATAATTACAAGATGTACTTCACGTTCCACGGGCTTAACATGTTTATCAATAATGCTGAATTGCTGGGCTAATGATGTATCTATCTTTCCAGTCTTCGGATCAGTAACCCCACCGCTCAATATAAGATGTCCTGTCTTAGGATCGGCTATGGCATATTTAATCTCTTCAGCACCTGTGACAGGGTCTATATGTTCAAATTTACCTGTCTTTGGATCCATAATACCGAAATTGGAATGAATTTTTCCATCAGCAGCAACAATTCCTCTAGAAGTTTCTACATGGCCGTTGGGGTTATCCAATCTTTTATATTTTGGATCATATTTACTGGTAATTATAACTAGTTGTACATCTTTACCAGGTACAGCCTTAAATGTGTCTTTGGGTTTGTTAACGATAGTGAATTGCTGTCCAAGTGTTGGATCTATTTGACCACTGATCGGGTCAATAACTCCTGAAGTGAGAACCATATTACCGGTTTTCGGATCAACTGTCGCTTTTCTAATCTCTTGCTTTCCAGTGAGGGGATCTGTAACGGTAATTTGACCGTTGCTTGGGTCGATAACACCGAATTCTGTATGAACTTTATCATCATCATCAATCTTTCCAGGAATTGAGTTAACATGCGCGTTAGTGAGATCAAACTTTTTGTTCTTAGGGTCATATTTAGAAGTAACGATAACTAAATTGACATCTCGTAAAGCCATGTTATTGACAGCATCCTTGTCGGCTAAAGATATATGTTGAGCAAGAGATGAATCTACTTTGCCTGTTTTAGGATCTACTACTCCGGACGTTATAAGGAAACTGCCATTTTTAAGGTCCATTGTAGCTTGTTTTGAGTCTCGTTTTCCTGTTTTAGGATCAGTGAAGTATACTTTTCTTGCATTCGGATCTAATATGCCGAAGTTTGTATGGATTTTTCCGTCCTTTTCACTCATAATTGCCGGAGATGTCTCGATGAAACCATTTGGATTTTCAAGTTTTTTGTTCTTTGAATCATACTTGCCAGTGATAGCCACTACTTGAATTTCCTTACCTGGCAATGTGGCGAAAGTAGCAGTGGGTTTGTCTACTATGCTGTATTGTTGACCTAGAGTACTATCTAACAGGCCAGTTCTCGGGTCAATAACTCCAGATAACAAATGAATATTTCCAGTTTTTGAATCAACTTGTGCGTGTTTAACTTCTTGCTTACCCGTCTTAGAGTCTGTGACTTGAATATCGCCCGTTCTTGGGTCTATTACACCATATTCGCTGTATATCTTGCCATCAGTTCCGCTGAGAACGCCTTTGATAGAATCAACGTGAACGAATGACGGATCAAATTTCTTGGCCTTCAGATCATACTTACTTGTAATTACTACGAGCCTTACTTCCCTATTCGCCTTAGTGGCATCCTTTTCAACGATACTAAACTGCTGACCAAGCGAAGAATCAACTTTCCCCGATTTAGGATCTACCACACCTGTTGTGACCAATAGATTTCCCGTTTTATTATCAACATATGCTTGTTTTGGATCTTGCTTGCCCGTCTTGGGATCTACGTAGTTAATTTTTCCTGTTTTAGTATCAATAAGACCGTAATTCGAACTAACTGTACCGTCAGGTGCAACAATCGCCTTAGATACGTCAACGTGTCCATGAGATACGTCCAACTTCTTATGTTTTCCGTCATATTTTCCAGTAATAACTACCAAATTTACTTCCCTACCAGGTTTAGCACCTACTTTATCATCGGCTTTCTCCACGAAACAATATTGTTGAGCTAAAGTAGGATCTAATTTTCCAGTCTTGGGATCAATCACACCAGAAGTGAACAATATATGACCGCTTTTTGAGTCAACGTGGCCATTTTTAACCTCTTTTTTACCAGTCGTAGGATCAGTATAACTCACTTGACCTGATTTAGTACTTATTTCTTCTTTTTCAGTCTGAATCTTCCCAGTAGATTTACTTAATATTCCTTTTGTAACTAAGACCGTACCGTTGGCATCATCAAGTTTTTTAGATTTTGGATTATACCGCCCCGTTATTATAACGACTTGTACTTCATTTTCTGTTTTAGTTATAGGCACAGGCGCAACCGTAACAGGTGTTTCATGGTGAGCTCTTTCAGCATGTAAAAGATCTAACGTAGGGTCAATGAGATTCGATTTAGGAACTTTGGCCTGTTCTTTCAAGGCTGCTGATTGCACATAATCAATGCCTGGGGTTTTTAATTTACTTGGATCTTCGGGTGTCTTTCGCTTCTCAGCGCTTTCAGCTACTTTTTTATCTTCTCCGGGAGCATAATTAAATGCAAGAGCAGGTTTTCTTGTTGATGGACTTTGAGGGTCTTCAGAGTTTCTTTGCCTTTCATCAGCGATTGGCTCTTTTTCGTAACTGAAAGCACCTTTTATGAATGGCTTCTTATGCGTAGGGCTCTTCTCAGTATCAGTGTACTCGTAAGGCTTGGTGAAGCCAGGTTTCTCTGCTTCTTTGCTGGGGCTCTTATCGACTGAACTATCAAGATTTGAACTGTCATTTGACGTATCGAGCACAGCAATTTTGGCTTTAGGGTCTTTAATTTTTTTGTCTTTGTCTTTTGGTGACTTTTCCTTGTCCTTGGGAGATTTATCCTTGGACTTAGGCGACTTTTCCTTAAGTGATTTGTCGTCTTTAGGTGACTTGTCCTTCTTGCCACCGAACAGCGCGAATCCTCCAGACTGTTTGGATAAGGTGGGGAAAAGAAAAATAAAATAAAATAAAAATTTTGAAATCATATTCGTAACATTGAGCGCAACGCACTTAAATGTTTTGATTGAAAGATTTTAAAGTAATGCCAACACAGTGCCAACTTAAAAACAATGCAAAATGCACACATGCGTCGCTCTAAATTGCTTGACTAGTGTGTTTATTTACAATTCGTGAACACAAAAGTTCTAATAATATCAAACATCTCATTATTTCGCCATCTACCATTCTTGCTTCATATAGTATAAAAAAAATTTGCCAGAATATAATGAATTTCGAAAAAAACACACATTTATTACCTTGGATTTCTTCGGTGTAGTGTCCACGTTGTTGGTGATGCCCGGATCACTGGTAGTATCAGTGCCTGAAACGCATTAATATAACGCTTAAGATATCTAAATTAGAACAAGTTAAATGCTAACGAATGCACTGATTTCGACGTGAACAATTAACTTATTTACTTAGGTTACTCTGCAATTGCATCGCATATTATTTCAATTGTTGTTGTTTAATGTTTGTGATTATATTCCATCACGTTAGACTGACTGGTGGGGAGGAGTTAATGGCCAACTCAAGAATCGGAAGTTTTTATGCAACCAGAAAGACTCCGACGTGACTTAACGTATGCTATCTAAGGATATCAACCGGGACCGACGGCTTTACGGGGTCTTCTGAAGCACGGAAAAGCTCATGAAATTTTAAATGAAATGCGTCCGCTGTTGCTTAATCTTAACCCACAAGAGTTATTTCAAGCCAAATAATTCATATGATGGTTGGTCTTAGGGGTTGCGAAACAATAAAAGAGATTTACAAAATACATTATGTACATATCTGTATGTTACATTGAAGATCCTACCTATGAGATACAAAGGCCGAAGAATGATAACGCCGAAAGTCAAATAAAATACGATTTACACCTTGAATATAACGAAATCTTTGTATTTATTGGTCAATCAAAACTTACCGTTCTCAGCAGGCTTCCTCTGTTCTGCTAACTTCTCCTCTTTCTTGTCCACAGTCGGCATCACCTTTACAGCTCCTGGTGGTGGTTTCTGAAAAATTTGAGTAAATATTGAAATTTCCCATTTTTTTCAATTCATACACAAGCAAATCTGGACACAACAAAAAAATAAAAGTGCTTTTTGCATTCAGTAGTGTTACTTGCGAAGGTTGTGAAGAAAATAGTGAACGAAAACAAGAACATAATATATTTTTGCTGTTAATGTCGTCAACTTCAACGAATACTTTTTAATTCGTTGGCCCTTCAAACTTAACTAAAATTTCAATAAAAGTTAACTTATACAAAAACATATCTATTATTATAAGGTATAAACTGAGATGAAACTCGAGATTATGGAACGTGATTGACGTGGAAACGGCCAGGGGGTCAGTTCTTGGTCTCTACGAGTGCTGTGCTACTCTAAAAAGGTGTCATTGAACTATTTCGGGTTACATTTTTACAAATAGTAATTAATATTGTAAATGTAACATGCAAACATGGACTCTATACTACCTTATTAATCTTATTATGCTATATACTGCCTGTATTGGTAATAAGGATCGAAGGCACTAAATAGCTATTGTTTTTTTGTATTCTATATCAGTCACACACTCACTCACTCACGCAGTCACTCACTCCCTCACTCACTGAATCACTCACTCACCTCTACAGCTCCATCTGCATTAATACTTTGAATTAAGTCTTAATTAACACGTTAAAAATAGCTTATGCAATAATTAACAAGACGAGTTCCGCTATCAGTTGTTTCTGGTAATTAGCGGGAACTGTTGGCAACAGGAGTTGTTAACGTTAGCGCCTCAATGAACGTGTTAAACTCCAGACGAGGCAGTAGGAGTTCTTGGAAAATATAAATATGTTTTGTTAAGTTAGTGCGCTTTACCATCAAAGACTATGTCGCCACTTGCCATCAGGTGGTCTCGTAGTCAAGCGCTAACTTATTGAATATATAAAAAAATCCAACTGAGTGTTCCTGTATTGCCGGTTTAAACCACTTCAATTGAAAATTTTGATTTAAATGTTTAAATTTACTTATGCATTTCTCAAAATAAATACATTATTATATGAAATAACAAAGTATAGTGTTATAATTCGAATATCACAATTAAAAAATATATTTATTTTATTTCAAAGTCCAACATTAAATCAGTGTCTCAGTTAGCAAAATCTTTCACCCATCATCATCATCTTTCATTGCAATCTACACACTTTGACCTAGACAGCCCACTGATTAATATCAGTCCAAGGCAACTAGCGGCTGTCCATCGCCTCCTCTCTCTCAACTTCTGGCGACTTACAACGTAAATACTGGAAGCCCACATGCTGGCCCATGCTGTATCGACACGACAATCCAACGACACTATCGCCTAACTTTTTGGCCTATCTGAACTGCGGCAGTTTTCATGAACGACTCGCACGCAGCTTCGCACACTAAAACGTAATTCTGTAGAACGCGACAAACAGCAATCGATTGGTCATTTGTGGCGCTCTACGGAATCACTTCGCCTTTTGCACATTATTTTTTCTTACGTCTAATAAGACCGATGTATCTTGTAAGAAATTCAGTAGTTGTTATGAGATTATACATTTCTCAAGATATTTTTTCTATTATTTCCAAACAGACACGCGCACAAATTAGCGTATTATTTATTAAAAAAAGGCGGAGATTTCTCAACATAAATAAATAAATTAATTAATCATCAATTAGACGACAATTTTATAAGTTACCTCATAAGTTATCCCAAATGTTTATATAAGTATTTAATTGACATTTGAAATCATTTGAAGTTAGTTTATTTTTAAATACCATAATTTATGAACGTTCAGTTACAATAATGTGCAAAAAGCCTTATACGTGAATATTGAGCATACGTGTAGCGTTCAGAAGGACCAAAGAGTGAGCGAGACAACAATAGCAACCTTCTCGGATCGGTCGGCGAGGTACTCCCCCTCGAGCGAGCTCGCCGAGGATACGCTGACGGTGCCGCCCGAGCGCCGCCGCAGCTGTCCGGCAGCGTGCGGGCAATGTCGTGTTAGTGGGGATGGGAGGTGGCGGCAGTGATGGGGTGAACATTGTCTTTTAACGTCACGATAACGTCACTACTAATATTGTATTCGAATATTTTAAGTTATTACTCTTTCGTTTGCACTTCCCAACGACGATAGTTAACATCAGGATTATATTCAAGTACAATATGATAAAATTACACAACTTTCAATAAGATATTTCGTAGGTGATTGCTGTAAATGTTATTTTTATGGTATCATAGGATATATTGAATATTCTTTATATGCAAAGAACATATTTTAGTAATTGTACCCACAAAATAATTGAATAAACAAGACTTTTGAAAAATTTATAAAAATTTATAAAAATAATAAATAAATAAGTCCTTCAAGCCAGATTTACAAAAAAATAGGCAACTAAGTAATATATGCACGTACTGAACAATTTATTTCAAAAGTAACGTTCTGAACATATTGTCGAGGTTAACAGCTCAGTTTAGAATCCATCAAACAATGTTTCACCCCAACACCCGGTCAATGATTAATGTGGATTAGTTAATGAGATCGTTGGCGTGCAAACAACTAATTGTCCGGTTGATTGTCAAAACGTATTTATACATACACTGCTTGTCATTACTAGAAACATATTTAATGAACAAGAACATAATGATTGTGTACACATAACGAGAAATGTTTTAAAATGGTCGGTAAGAGAAAGTAAAGATTAAATTACTTTTAATTAAATAAAACCATATCCAAAAGATGGCACTAAAGTCGAGATGTATTTTATAAAGCCAATTATTATTTTGATTCACATTTCCTTTCACGTAAGGACATGTGGGGAAAGCCGTAGTTATTTATTCCAGTTTTTTATTTGTTAACGTACTCATAACATGATTAAAATAAACTCAAAGGGAAGTTAATTACACAATTTGTAATATCCTGCTAAATTTGGCAACAAAAATATAACTGGGTAATAATTATACTGACCTTAACAAGTGGCGGAATGTGACAAGAGTTACTGACAAAACGTTTCTCGTTACAAACAATGATATTATACTAAACGTAGATACGTCATTAGTGGACAAAGGTAGCAGCGCCGAAAAGGAGCTAAATTGACTCAGTTCTCACAGACAAAACAAATCGCATCAATATGCCGCGTTGTGCTACTCGTACATATACTCGTAACAATATTACAAATAACGCAACAACAATCTTGGCATGACACTGGACTTTTATTTATATTTTTAAAGACCGCTTTCATAGATATCCCACTATGCCCAAAAGTTAACTGAAAGAAAATGCTTTTAGCAATAAATCGGCTTTTTGAACATTTGTATGTGGTTCAGTAAAAAAAATTTACATTTTATGTGATTAAGTTTTACATAATAAAACTGGCGCATACTACCGCGTTCACTCTGACATAAGGCTATGTTTTGACATACACTACCTGTCACTTTTACTCTTACGGTATTTTATAATCAAGCTATCCCTTTTATATCAAGGAAGTTTACAAAGTTAAAAAATAACTCTGTGCATGTGTGGTATTGATGTAATCGCGGAACATATTTTAATATAATATCATTGTGTACACACAGCTACATTTCATGCAAACAGCCCTGTCACATGTTAGTAAGGATTTATTGTCAAATTAATGACAAATACACATTAATTTTTATTTTATTGTCATATATGTATAGTGACATGTAACATCAATGGACCAATGGCAATAATTATAATTGTTCCAATCCAAATAATTGATTTCGTCTTAGGATCACAGCCGGTCTAGTTAACGGTAATCATCAAATTAAAGTAAGTTCTTACAAGATGTGAAAATTATTAACAAAAACATAAAGAACGGTTGATGTCTATAATCAGTGGTGTAGCTATACTATCTGAGGCCCGCGGCAACTTCACTGGATGGGGCCCCAGGGAACGTCGCCATCTTGGAACTTAATTTTAATTAATCGCTTACATGATTCCCCAAGCAACAATTGTGCCATGACATGACTACGGTCACAGGTTGTCAGTAGCCCGTCGAATGAAGATACAGTGGAGAATAATTTACATAGGTTATTTCAATGCCTACCGTAGTTACGCCGTTATTATATTTAATCAGCTGAATTAGAAATTACTTGAAAGTCACAAGGTTACCAAGAAAAAAAAAATGTTTTTTTATACGTTTTGCCAATTGAAAATATAATTAATAAGTAGTATAAAATGTAATACAATAGTAAAAGTTAAATACAAAATATTAATTTACATCATCTCGAACCCTAAAAGAAAACACACACGACCAGGCACTGCATCAACGCGCATATACCAACGTCCCGGACTCTATTCTGTATCTTTACTCATAGGTATCAAAGTCAAAGTCAAAATTCATTTATTCCCGTGGGTGGGTACGTTATAATTAACGTCAAAACATTTTTGCATCTCCCACCGTTTCGGAAAGGTGCTATCCCTCCGTAACAATAAATAAGAACATTTGTTACGTCTCAACCAGTGTAACGAGCAGACACTGGCCTGCAGGTGGTAAGTGATGACGGTGATGTTGATGGCAATGGTGATGATACCTTGTCCTTGATGGTGGGGCGCGGCGCGGGCTGCGGCGGCATGGTGTGCCGCTTGGCCGCGTCCGGCGGCATCGCCTCGTCCTTGTCTCCGGACGCCAGCGCTGCAGATCATATATTTACCAATTATATATGCGAGTATATATTATGACAATGCTGTAATCTGATGGACAAATTTTTAGTTAAGAAATAGTGACCCTGGACGCAACAGTGATAGCCCAGTGGTTTGAACGTTGGTCTCTCCAACGGATGCTCCCGGGATCAAATCTTGCATCGCGCATATTTGACTTGCAAAGTTATGTGCGTATTTAAAGTTTTTTATTACTTGTTACGATAAAAAAAATCATCGTGAGGAAACCTGTATTCCGGAGAATTGTCGATAAAGTTCTGATATTCCAGTAGAGGAACAGTCATGAGTTACAATGATGAAGAATAATAAATGTTAAACTAATGATCGCGACCGGGTCAGATATTTGTAACAGATGAATGTTTGTTCTCTGGTGATGAGTACTAGTGTTATCCATACGACCCGCGCCACAGTCTCCTAGTTGTTTGGAAGTATTTATCCTATAAAATTACTTAACTGTAGTCCTTATCTTCCCCGTGAGGCACTTCTCAGTTAAAAGGCGTTTTGGTATGTCTCTGACGAACACTGATTACTAGCTAGTCTTGCATCATCAAAACATTTGATAAAACCTCTTAAACCGTACGGCATAGGGTATGTTTCAGCTTGTCTGCTGTTTAGCATATTTCATGCACTGCATCGCGGTCATAAATGGGGCAATTGGCACGACCCCATCAAGCATCGTAAAGGCAGCTACTTACAAAGTAAATATTTCTAATTCCCTCAATTAAAATAGTTCAGGGAGTAGCGAATATCAAGTGCGTACGCAATTTTTACAAAATTATGAAATAATTGAAATGAAAAGTTAATAATATTTTTCTTAAAATCTATTAATCTGAATTGACCTCGTTGTCACAATCTAAATATTTTATTTTCATTCAAAACCGAGAATTGTATAAAAATTCATTACAAGTATCGAGTTGTGTTACCATTACGAATATGAAATACTAACGACAATACAAAATCTAGAGACCTTCTTACAATAACTGGTTGAAAAAATTTACGGTCAAAAGTGTGTAAAATACGTACTTGAAATGAATGATTTGAGTTTTCTAAGTCTTAAACTACTTTACCTTATACGTATCTTAACTACTGTGTACAATTAAAACTGAATCATATATTTGACACCGAGTTCAGTAAGTTCGTGGTTTTGCGGCCAGCCGACCTGCAAGTACCAACCACCCACCACAATAACAGTAACCCACAGTAACAGATATACTACGTAAAAAATATTGTTTTACTTCATCGGCAGTTTGAAAGAATCCTGCTAACATTATAAATGCGAGTTTCTGAGGATGGATGGATGTTTGTCACTCCTTGATATTGATATTTTCATGAAAATAACCGACAAATATGCAGAAGAGAGCCGTGCTCAATATTGGGCCATGATGGGCAGAAGAGTCACATGATGGTAAGTGGCCACAATTGGCTGTACAGATCAGGAATACCAATAGATATCACCGATTTGTTGTTAACAAAGAAAGAATTGTATCTTGAACCCCAAGCCGGAACACAACAAATTAACTGCCGACTCAAGCATTAAATTATGTAGCCCATCCAATATTTAAAACTGAGAACTTTAATTGCCATACAAAAACGTTAATGTCAGTACGACAAAGCAAGACAACGTAATTACCAATTATATTTAAATACAAATCATAAAAACGTAAGTACAACCAGATAAAAATCACACAACAATCAAAAACTCACACGAAGGACCAAATATTCTCGCGAAGATTTCGATCTGACCTTGGCAATGATGTGAGACCTGCAACTGGTGATATCATGACACTGTTTTTATAAGTTATGTTGCGGTGACTCAGTGTTTACCACACGGCGTTTTAATGTATTAGATCATTATAACATACAGCCTTGGCCAAAAGTATTAGGCACCCCCAATAAAGTTACCATACAGCTGTGCTGTTTAAACAATAATTA